>JACJUY010013574.1:0-11137 GCA_014220935.1 Platorchestia sp. MABIK | reverse complement strand
CGGCCCCGCTTCTGGGATGTATAGTCCTTGACAGCCGGCATTTAGTGGAGAATGTTCGCCAGAACATTATCTTCGAAAGATTAAAAGGTGAGCATTCATTTTATCCATTGTTCTACATGTCATGAATTGTTTGTAATTGCAGCGTTTACTGATCCCGTTCAGGGTGTCAGGTAAAGACTATGTTTCCTGTGCCAGTTAGTTCTGGAAGTTTTCGCCGCTGAAGCCGGTCGGCGAGACAATCTAATTAATTGAACTCCTGCAATCGCTCACATGTTATATTCAGAGTAGGATGCACTACTCATTTCCAAATTAAGCACCGGCTTTTTTTAAATAAATAAACTATGTGTTTTTAAAATAAACGTTCATGGTATGTGCTTGTTACATATGAGCAAAATTTTGACGGGTTATTGCTTACATCAACAAGCACAGAACACTCCAGGCATGAGCGGTAGAAACTCATTTATACAATTCATCGTATTCCTTAACTGTTCGCCAATAAGAATAAGATTGATCTATCTAGTTATTTTTGCTTTTACTCCCGTGCAAATTTTGAATGGATGTGTAAAAATGAATATTTTGTATTCCTTTCGGCAAAATAATTTTGGTGGTATTCCTGAAAGTAGGCTAGAACAAGACTGCTAAAATCGTTAATGTTGGTACGCTTGATATTCACGCACATTTGCGGGTGGCAATCATTAATCAAATTTGTTTATAACGTCGGGACTTGCTGTTCTGAGATAGAAGTGAAACCATTGGGATTTGAAATTCATGAAGATACTGAAACATGCTTCAATTCGTTTGAATTTTTGAGAGGGATATTATTCTTTTCTCATTTATTATATTGACAGTTGTTTTCAAACTACGTGTTTAGGACTAGAATCTACTATGATGTAACATTCTAGGATTTTTCAATTTTTTCTGTCCTGAGTTCTATTTGAAATTGCTAATTTTATTAAGAAATTAAATGGAAACTCTACACGGAATGTGACCGTAGAATTTGGGCAGATTAACATGAGAATGAAAGGAAGTATTGTTTCATTGTTCATCTCAAAAGTTTTCAGAACGCGGAAGAAAAAATACATTGCTAAAAATTTGTTCAGGATTCAAATGTTGTGTATTTATCAATACACTCAGGGTTTTCATAATAGCATTAAAGAGATGTGCCATAGTCCATCCAGATCGAGGGCTAGTGGATCAAAATGAATAAAGCAGTTGAACCGGGCAATTATTCATTAAGCCTTTATTGCTGCAGAGGACAAGAGAAAATTATTTTTTAAATCTCTGTTAAAGTTTACTCCAAAGTTGCAGCTCTATCCTCAAACTAATTTTGGCAACAAAATGATTCCAATGCTAGGTTAATGATGATGGTTGTGGATTCAGTGATAGAAATATATAAATGTTGGCATTCAAAAGTTAATACAATTAACATTTTGTGATATTTTAACGTAAATCAATAGTGGCACTCACGTTTACCAGAAGCTTTTCTTTTTATACGTATTAAGGCAATCTTATGCTCTTTCTCTAGTGCAAGTCTTTAAATCTAGGGAGCTACAGTGGCATCTGCTGTTAACATTCTAGATTCACAGCTGAAAATATTTTTGAGGTGAAGTCCTTATGTTTGCTATTTAGGTATCAAAACTACTATTTCAGGGTTAATGATGTTTTATGTGCTTCTTTGTGACTTATACTTGTTCATTACAGTAATTATTTTCTTTGAAATGATTATGATCTACAGCAAGAAAATTCTTTAGCTTAAGTTGTTGAATTTAATTGATATAAAAAATTTCTGAAGTACTGTTATGAGCTGAGAGCTCAAATGTAGTTCAGTTGTAAGGTGAGTTCTGAGATTTTTTCTGCTAAATTGCTAAAGTTGAAATAGTTCATCTCTTTTATATGTCTTTAGGATTTATATTTTGCATATTGATATTTACTTGGTATGTGAAGGATCTAATCCCTATTTAAGATATTTTCAGGATTAGGTTCATGTTCTCTTATGATATAATTTCATTATTTGGTGTGGAACATTTGGTTATTGATGTTACACAAGTAGCTAATAATTTTCTTTCTTAATTACTTCTGTAAGTTAGAACTTTAAAATAATAACTCATGTTCAATATAAACAGAATTTTAACAAAGATTACAAATAGGATAAAAATACAATCAATCGGATTATTTAAAGGATAAAATGAGCTGCAAGGTTTAAATCAATATATCCTGCAATAGATAATTGTAATATCACTAAAGAGAAACAAGTTTTACATCTGATTTAGTTAATCCGAACCATTTGATAATTTAATACATTAAATGTTATTATGTGTAGTTACATTCAAATTATTTATTCATATCACCATCATTCTGTACATGGATATTTTTAAACCTATTTATATTGTGAATAAATTGACAACCTTTCTCAATATTCATGCCATGTAAAGAACAGTTTTAAGGTTGTAATATTTTAATGTTCAAGTTAGAATAATGTGGAATTATAGTTGTGAGAAAATACATGATGAGAAAATACATGAAATAAAATCTACAAATAGAACATTTTAGCTCTGGAAAAATTTCAATATTCCTAAATTTTATTGATATATTTTTGTATTGCAGGTGATCATGAAGAAAAACACTGTCTTACTCATTGGCAGTAAGGAAAATGAGTGCAAAAATGAGCAGAAGAGTCCTGAATATCTGGAGGCCCTGCCACCCACTCCCTCCAACGCATCATCAATGAGGGAGCCCTGCAGAGCTGGCAAGGATCTTGGCAAAAGAGCTGCCCCAGTCTGTCCTGCTGGGCCTCCTAACATTCCTGTGCACAGGAGAAACAATGTGCAGTTGCGGAAGCTAGGAGGTAACTTTCTTCTATTTTGGACTTGAGTTTTGCACTGAATTGTTGCCTGCTCTAAGCTTCCATGTTAAACAATTTTAAAAATACATGCTGCAAAGTTTATAAGCAATGCAATGCAGTTATGTAGCCTGAGTATAGGAGCTCAACTGGGGCAGCTGTCCAATCTGACCAATAATAAAAATAGGAATAAAATACAATCTAAAATCAGAAACAAAATACTGTTTTGTAGCTTAAGCTGTGTAATATGTTAAATATTCTTGTAATACTGTATTACTGTTGTAATACTGCATTACTGTTGAAATACTGTTTAGTAGCTGAAGCTGTGTACTGATTGATAGGTAATATTCAGTATTTCAATACTGTTTTTGTATGTACTGCACTACTATTTTAATTAGTGGTATTTTGTAACTAATACTATTACATGTCTAGTATTTTCAGTTTCTATTATTTTCTCACTTGCTCATGACATGAAACAATGTTTTGGTATCATTGCAAGCAAAGCAGCCCATTTGCAAAAACTCCTGAAATTGTTTAGCAAGGAAAAATAACAAATTGAAGCCCATTGTGTAAATGAACACGTTTTTACTCGAATGCCTGTAAGTTGGTGGAAGTTTTTTAGTGCTGGGAAATGGATCTGGGTGAAGCAAACTGTCCTGAGTTGCCTGTTTTTTTGTTCATTGCTGCATTGCGGAAAGGTCATTGTTTGTAGTTTCCACTGGTCTTTTTGAGAGGTGTGCAGGACAGTGGAATGTTTTGCATGAGAATGTTGTACTCTCTTGGCAGCCTGTGAGACAAAAATGACTTGTTATTTAGATGAAGCATTCAGTTTGTCTGGTGTTTGGGTTTTGTGACTGTTTTTATCAAGTTGTTTGTTGGTGACCCTATAGTTGACCTTACTTCTGTGGCTCATTGCGAGTGCCTGTGTCTGTAGGAGCTGGCACGTGAAGTTGTGCTCCTCCTCTTGCTCAAGTAACTGGCTTGGGCTGTCTAGCCTAGAGACTGCAGAGCTGAGCCTTAGCCCTCCCACTTCATACCTGGGAAAATAAGGAATGGTGGATTACTGTTCATTCAATTATTGGCACTGTCATCCTTGTTCATTTTCTCCTTTTTGAATTTGGTAAGTTTACTGACCACATGGGCACTACCAGGCAGCTGACATATTTTTCCCTAGTCCATCTCTAACAGGTCTAGGTCTCTGTCTTACCCCCTTGTTTCTGAACATTCAAGTAAGATTTTAAAGAAAGTCCAGGATCTAAGCTTCATCAATTGAAGAAATGGTTTACATTCTTCATCAAGTTTTGTATGCATCTCTATGAGTAATATGTTCTATTTTTTCAGGTGCAGAAGGTCGGTGGAGTGTTGAAGAGAACTCTCTAATAGCTGATGAAGAGTCTTTGGTGATTGGTAATGACCATCAGGGGGCTGATTGTCTGTCTTCAGAGAGCCTTCAGTCTGACAAGCACGTCAGCTTCACCCCCAATTTCTATGTGGGGGCGCAAGTGTCCGTCACCGCTCAGAAGTCTCCACTCGGTAATGGCAATAGCTGCAGTGTGCCATCACAGAATGGCCTCGAGAGTGATGGGTCATGCGATTCTCAATTACTAAGGAACATCAACCATGAGCCTGGTTCTATGCTCCTTAAGAACCTCAATAGATCTGTTCAAATGCTAAACAATAATCTCACTCCAGAAAGGAATTCCCTATCGAATGGCTCTGATTATTCTCCCTGTCCTTCATTGTTGTACAAGAATGTTCTCTCAGAAAACGAGGAAGATTGCACTCGTTCTGGCTCTAGTAAAACCAAAATTAACAATAACGTTGGTGCGAGTAACAAGCCGACTCTCGTCAAAGATGGCATGGAAGAATATTTCAAGGAGTGCAAACCTTCGCCTCGTCTAAACAGCCTCAGCAATGGTGATGATCATGAAGCTGCTGGTATTCCTGAATTAGTCGATGCTGAAGAAGAATCTCAAAACAATGATCACTCCAAGCCATGCTTGTCTACCACAACCATCACTACTGCTACTATAGCAGGTGAGGCCTTTGCTCTTTTGCTTCATGTTAGAAGAGTGTAGATTACCATAACTAGGATTCAGGAAACATATTTAGATACTCTTTCTATGTGATGCAAGAATTGATATGTCTGTAAGTGCTATTGTTGAAATAGCTCATCAGTGTAGATGGTGTCGGATAGGTTTCTTCATTATTATTACTATGTTACATTTTGTATTTATTACGTTTTGATCTAGTATTGTTTTGCTGCAGCCAAGGAAATGTGGCCATGATTAGATTTATTATTTGCTCATGTGCTTTTAATTATAATTGCTATTTTGCTGTAAATACGTGTATTTAATACTTCTGCAGGTTGATGATATATTGACTGTATTTTCATTTTTGTTAATTTGTTTTAACTGAAAAAGCCATTCTAATGATTATAGAGACTGATAAGGTATTAACTGACATAAAATGTTAACATTTAAAAATTGTCTTGTGAAATTGGAGTCTGAACTGATATTCTAAAAAAATATTCATCTCTTTTTGTTCTTGCTACTTGTGGCTCACTTGAGATAAATTCATTATATCTTTCATAAGTTTTTGTTATGGTAACTCTTTAACTCTCTTTATTATGTGAGCTACAACTGAACTGATTTTTCAGGTGGCACTACTCGGGAAATTCGCACCTACAACGATGACCACCTAAACTTGCTGAACGGCGACGATTACGAGGATGAAGACGAGTGCATCTACACATACAAGGAAGGTTCTGGGTTTGACGACAACTTGTTACGACACCTGCTGACCACCTGCGTCAGTTGTGGCCTGCCAAATTACAGACCCGAAGGAGACCGAAGTCTCCCCATGAACCCTCTCAATGATAAAGCACCTAATGCGGAGCAGCAGCAACAGCAGCCTGGAGAGGAGCAAGGACAGAGTCTATTTTCTCCGGACATGGACTTCCTTGAGATGGATTTCGATCCTGGCTCCACTGCTGAAGATGCAGAAAGTAGCGACTGTGATGACAACTGCTACCCTGACTTGAAGAGGCTGGCCAGGCGCGGCATGGCGGCGAGCAGTGCAGGCAGCGTGGGGGGTGCGGACGCTGCCAAGAACTCCGGCGGTGCCATTGCTGTGAGTCCAGACGCTGCCTCTGAGCGTGGTCCTTTCCCACACTTGACAACGTCTTTTGTTAAGTTTTAGGGTAGTGAAGCTTGGCACTTGAGCACCCAACTTAGAACTTCATGCCCTGTGATGGGCAACTTTAATTTTCAGATCCTTTTGCTGTTCATGTTGAAACCTGTTTCCATTCTGTTCACAGATACGTATTTGAATGTTTTTGATTGTGCAAGTGTCTTTTAATAACTTTGACTTACTTTTTTAATAATTTTCATTTACTATTACAGTGTATGTAGACACATAACATCTAACTTTAAATCACTAATTTATTACGTTTTCTTTCAAGCTATTTAATTTTACCAGTTTTGGTATGAAATTTAAATTTCTTGTCATCCCTGTAATGCTAGGATCAACTTCCTGCACCCAAATGACATTCATTTTTCTTCGAACGTATGAAAAGATTAGGGCGGTTGTGTACTGACAGCAATTTGTGTTGCAGGTCCCGAATGGCAAGGCGGGCATGGACGTGATGTCATTGGAAAAATGCTCGGCGGTGCTGTGTCGACGGTGCGAGAGTGACCCCTCGATTGTGAACAAAGTGGTGAACGATGGTCGCAATAATGCGGCCAAACCCACTTCTCAGTTTGCCTTAAATTCTCTTAGTGTTTCATCTAGTAACCAATTTTCAGGATTGGACGATAGACCCGACTACAGTCTTGCCAATTCTGGTGCCGTGCCTAAGAAAATAGATAATATTAAATTGTTCAGAGAATCTAAGAGTAGTTTAGCTAATGTAGAAGTTAAGTATGATTCAAGTGTGTCATCTAGTGTGGGTGATGCAGTAGGGTTAAGTTTGCCAAGTATATCGTATAGTGGCATTTCTTGTGATAATAGTAATGTGCTAAAGCAAAATATTGTTGGGAACACAAATATTCGAGTGGGCGCTCCTGTCAATGGACGCTTAGTTCAGTTAAAACAAGGTAGCGATCTTCCAGTGCGTAACCAACGCATGAACATAGCTATGGGGGCCCCAGTTGATGAGGCTGCTTCTGGCAATGAACAAAATTCAGGCAATTACGGCAAGCAACCTCCATCGCAATCTAGTCAACCAAGCAGGAGCTGGAACCACTCAGGCCTGCCCGATTCAGGCTCGGAATCCAAAGAAATAGTCATAAGTAGCCAGCAGGGTAAATCGACTGTCTCACAGCACAGTCCGTGGGACTACTCAAACAACTTGCATCATAACAACATGAACAAAGAAGCTCACACTCCTCCTCCAGCCAGTGACAATAACTTGGGGTCTCTCTCTGCTCCTGAGGTGAGCCCTGCTCATGAGTATCCTCATCAAACCTTCAAACGCAGCATCAGTTTTCACAATCAGCTGTCAAGCCCCAAGTATGAAAATGTTTGTTGTCTTCGACCAGCCCTACAAATTGACAACCCTTTGAGGTGTCCCAATGCAGCTCCTACTCCAAGTATATCAACGTCTTGGTACAGTGCTCAAAATAAGAATGCAGTTAGGCATTTGCAGCACCGTCACACGTGTTGCGAGTTGTCCCAAGTGTCCTCATCACAGCACAATTTTGTCCATCCATGCAATCAACTTGCTTTGCATGGCGAGGCCCGCACTCGAGACGGTGATCGCATGCTGCTTGGCACGACCACTTCTGGCGTTGGACTTCATAGGCCCAAGTGCCCCTCCTCTGCAGCTAATGTGGCTTTCAATTGCAACGAGAGTTGGCTTGGGACCGCCAACAGTTGCTGTGCTGCTACTGGAATGCTTGGAGACTCGAGTAAGTCGGCCGCTAGCAGCAAAGAGGAAGGTTCATTGGCCAGCCTGAGTGTTGGTGAGAGCAGGCTCCTCAGCCGCCCTGCTGCTGTGTTCAACATCTCCCCTACTCCCTCCAAGGTCTCCAGTGAAAATTCTCAGGTAAAGTTTACGTAGTTATTGTCACTGGGAGTGATTTGTGGTGTATTGATGATTTCAATATTTGTTCCTGATTAAAACTTTCTCTGTTTTTGATGTTGAGAGTGCTCATTAGCTCGATTTATTGAGCATCGAACTTAGCTGTATTTTGTAGGGGTTTGCTGTTAAATCCCGTTACGAGTTGCCACTATCCTATTCAAATCTTTAAATGGCGTGTTGTTTTGCATGTGAATGCAGTGATTTTATTCTGTCAAATTCTAACCCTTACTAAACCCTACCAGCCAGGGCATACAAGCAGTGGTGGTGATGAGAGTGATGGCGACAAGCTGAGCTCGTTGGTGGTAAAAGGAACCTTGCCTCCAAAGACGAGCGATCCTTCCATTGACGTCAACACGGTGAGTGCCTCCAGTGTGTGTTCCCTATTGCTAGTTGCGTCTCGCTCTTCACGCAACTAGCGCAGATACTCATGGCAGCCGCATCATTATGAAAACTTTTAGGCTGGGTAATCTTTAATTTAGTCAATCTTGTCTTTCATTTTGGTCGAATGTTTATATTAATCTATTTTAATGCAATGATATATTTCGGAGCAATCATTCACATTTTAATCTAATATTTTCATTTCGTCTGTTCTTTTATTTTGATTTATTTATTAAAGTCAGATCATCTACTTATGTTTCATTTTTTATTTTAACTTATCGTTCAATTCACTGTGTTAATTTGAAGCACATGCTAACACCCAACAGTAGAGAGGTTGATGCATCTGAAATCGTGTTGGTACAGACGCCTTCCCCCGCGGCGCACGTGAAGGACTCGAGCTGCCCCCGAGTGCAGGAGAAGGTGATGGTGTGGACGGAGAGGCAGGCGGCTGCTCGCCAGGTGCTTCAGATACAGCGCAGCGCGTGCGGTCTCTCTGCGGTCGCTAACGTTCTGGTGAGTCGCGCCACGTACCAGCGTGTTGCCGCCTCGTCTTGTGCATCTGCTCTGACCCTCGACTAAAATGATCAGGCCCAATGATCATTAATCCGGAAATGATTAGTCCCAATGATGATTAGTCCGGAATGATTGGTCTCAATGATGATTAGTCCGGAATGATTGGTCTCAATGATGATTAGTCCGGAATGATTGGTCTCAATGATGATAAGTACCAATGGTCATTAATCCAGAAATGATTAGTCGCAATGATCATTAATCTGAAAATGATTAGTCGCAATGATCATTAATCCGAAAATGATTAGTCGCAATGATCATTAATCCGAAAATGATTAGTCTCAATGATTTCCAGTTATTCCAGACTTGAATTGGATTGATTTAGTTAATAATTAGGTTTCGTTTTTGTCCAGTCAAGTTGTAGTTTGCATGAGATGATGTATATTGCGATCGACTGATGTGGCATTTCTTGCTGAGTAATTTATGCGCTCTTCTTTCTGTTCATAATTACTGCTAACACCTGTCAATGTTGTTAAATGAAACGATCTCTGTGAAAAACTTCGCCTATTGTGGTTTTCATAGATAAAAGATTGCGAGAGCTTTCCTTGAATTTGGGATGTATCCCTCTTAATTTACACGTTCACTATTTCAAACTTCCTACGCGTGAGTTTATTTTTTACTCTTCCTTCGTTGTTGATGTTAACTCCTTATAAAATATTCATCCTGAATCTTTAAACGTTATGGAGTTCAGTGAATTAAATTAAAATACTAAAGTCATTGCTCAAAACTAGGAAGGCATTATGCCCCTCGACGTTTTTCCCTCTGGCTTTCATAAATAATTTCTAGGCTGGTACCTTTTACCTAAACCTAAACTAGAGTTTAGTTTCAAAAACGTTGAGGAGAAAAATTATTCACATAATATTCTAGAATTGGGCTACAATTTTATGTTTTATTCAGTAAAGAATCATGAATGGTGAATCAATTTGATGACTACCACTTGGGATGAAAAAACACTGGCTACCAATTTTAAATTTAAATTTTAGCATTTCATACTGAGGGGAAAGAAAAGAATATTAAAACAAGGAAGGAGAAAAACGCGCGTATCAGTGTGATAAATTCATATTTAACTGGCTATTAATCCCTTCCTTGTTTTTTTGTTAGAAACGTTTCTTTTTCAGATTAATTTTTTTATATTTCGGTTGTATTTAGTAGAACCTCACTTGTCAAAAAATAGTCATTGTCTGATGAACTGGCAGAGTTATCAGAAGTATTCAAACTTCTGAGGGGAGGTTCATATTCACTATCTTCCGTTGAACTAGACATTTGGGGGTGTAACACTTGAAAATGCTACAAAGAAATGAATGCAAATGTGGATGCAAACAACACCCATCCAACGACAATGCCTGTCGCAGCAAGTCTAGTAACAATGTCCTTGAAATCCCACAGCTCTACCCTATTGCCTCTGCCAGACGTACGATTTGACGAGAATACTCGTTTTACACGTAGAATGGCTTACAAAGGCTTAAAATCGACGAGTATGTACGTATGTAGCTGGTTTTTGAAGGTAAAGCTTTAGACGAGTATACTCGTTGACTGAAAAAAAGAACATTTTGTGAAGACGTGTATACACGTTTCTGCAGGGGAGCGGGTTTAAGTAATGCTCCTAGGATTTGATTGTATTGCATTTTTTGTGCAATGAAAATATTTGCCGAATTCTGATACTTACTCTAAAATAAAATACATACTCTAAATACTACCTAAGAAGTGTTTCTGCAATTAATACGTGACACTTGCAGCAAGCAGAATACACACTCACACTACTGCGCTCTGTGCCCCACAGCTAAAGATTGTGCCACCCCTGCAGCTGGCACTGGAGCAATTGATGCAATGGCTTATGTTCTTGTGCTAGCTAACCCATGTTGCCACTACTACTTTGTAAAGTTTTGGATGCACCCCGCAGCTGGCACTGGAGCAGCACATCACCCCGTCAGCGCTGTGCCGCCACGTGGTGCCGCGCTGCAGGAGGGAGGAGGCGCCCCTGGTGGAGTACCTGCTGTCGCGCTCGTGTGCCGGCACCACGCACGTCGACCTCATCGAGGGCATGACGCGCGCCACACACGGCTCCGTCGTCGCCAAGTTCTTCCCCATGTTCCCTAAGCGCGCCGTGCAGCTCTCGCGCTGGCTCGCCCTCTGGATCAGTAAAGGTGGTGTGACCCGCCTCTGTTGTCTGGTCCTGACTTTGCTTTTACCATCTCTTGTGTGCTTCTGACTTCTGTGGTCTGCTTCTGACTTCTGTGGTCTGCTTCTGACTTCTGTGGTCTGCTTCT
>JACJUY010013573.1:0-14829 GCA_014220935.1 Platorchestia sp. MABIK | reverse complement strand
GCCTCACAGGGCGTGAAGGCCTCACAGGGCGTGAGGGCCTCACAGGGCGTGAGGGCCTCACAGGGCGTGAGGGCCTCACAGGGCGTGAAGGCCTCACAGGGCGTGAGGGCCTCACAGGGCGTGAGGGCCTCACAGGGCGTGAGGGCCTCACAGGGCGTGAGGGCCTCACTAGGTGTGAGGGCCCCACGACCACGTGCTGACATTAGCAAGGCGGCACAGCTAGGACGATGACTCGGCGTTTTCCAGCCGATCGTTTCAGAGGGAAATTTAAAGAATATTTCTGACCCCGACGGACCCAGAGAGAGAAAAGCTTTGAAAGTTTGCCGGTGTGAGCAAAAGTTAAATGAAGTCAGGAAAAACGAAAATTTCTCAAGAGCTATTTGCCACGAAATATCTTGAAAGTTTTTCCACTTTAAGTATCAATAAGCACATGCTAAAATTTAAATACGTTAGTGAAAGCATGTGTTCATATGCGCAGTTCGCCTTCTGATGTGAACATTTTTAAACTTATACTACGCGATAACAACCGCCGCCATTAAGCTGGAGCTGGCGTTAACACGCTTCACTCTACGTTAGTCTGTCCGAAATATACGCAATTGCTCAAAAAAATTCAACTTCACGAAGATAATATAAAAATCTCAAATCAATTTGACTTTATGGCCATCTACGGATTATTGCAAGTAAAGCTAGCGATTATTCATAATTTATCTCAAATGACACAACGATTATTTATAAAACATTGTAAGTAAACCTAACTTCACGACTATCTATAAAAGTCTTTTACATAAATTCCCGTTCACGTTAACTAATCGATGAAGCTGAATTACGAATGGACGCAAGCTTTCTGTGTGTGTGCACACACGCACATGTCTACCCACAGACATGTGGGCAACGCACGCAATCAAGGCGATGTTCTGTGATGACCAGAAATGCCAGACAGGCTCACTTTAGGGCCAAAAATATGAAATTTGGTTATAAAAGCCATAATCATTTGGCCATAAAAACCTTTACCATTTAACCATAAAACACGTAACCATTTCGTCATAAAACCATTTGGCCATGGAAACGACTTCTCAGCGAACAGACCACGAAGAGATCTTTGCAGCAAAAACTGGAACAAAGCATTTAAAGTGGCAAAAACCTTATGAAGAACAAAACCAATAAAACGAGAAAAAAATATTAAAAAAGACTAAAACAGGCCAACGAGTAAGTACGCAAGAAAAAATATAACAGAAGAGTAAAACAGGCCAACAAGTAAGTACGGAACAATTTTAACAAGAGACAGCGAGTGTTTTGGCGAGAGCAGATCACCCAGCAGCAGCGAGGACGGTTCGTTTACTCTGGCGCTGCGCGCCCGATTGCGACTGAGCTCCGAGCCCAATAGCAGCGATAATTTCAAAGAAATTTCGGAACCTCAATAGCGGCAATAATTTCCAAAGCGTAACGGATGCATCAAACATCGGCTCGCGTTATGAATAAATTGCGTACAAACGCAGCTTGGGACGACAGTGCAACGCGTAGGAGGAGGAGGACCGAAAAGTTAGACTGAAAACTTGAGAACAGTGAAGCGAAAAAATGACGGTCCTTAACTGAACAAAAACATTTTCTTTCAACATAACAGGCCTTCCTACTATCAGTTCGGGGCCTCAAAATTTCCTCCGAAGAGCGCCAATTTCCATAGATACAATAGATGTATACCCCTGAGCAGGGGAGCGCTCTTAATCTAGCACAGTAATGAGCAAATTAGTTCTCATAATTTCTCTCAAAGAAACGTGTTTTCAAAAAATATTAGAAAGAGATAAGAGGACATGAGCGGTCGCCGTGCGAAAATTACATGCAAAACAAAACCTATTGAAACATGAAAAATGATGGTAATTTTCTAAACAACAAATGTATATATATAATAACATATATAGTGGCCAAAAGAATGCATGAGAAATACTACAAGAATTAAACATAAATCCCACCCAACTTAAAGAACAGGTTCAGGAAAGACCAAGTCACCTGAGCGGTTCACTGGTAGATTCAGAACCACCAAAAAACACTATATATGTCGTTACGACAAGAACTATATATAAATAGCACCCTACTTGAACAGGTTCTGGAAAGAAGAAGCCACGTGAGCGGTTCACTAGCTACCATCACTCATGCAGTTCACGCATGCGTGAACGTGCTGTACTCACGTACGCGCAGCCTCCGGGATACGCCTCACGTACCTGGCGAGGAATAAATTTGATAGTTAAATCGCCTGTTACTGGGGAATTACCCGCGTCAGCATTTCATTTTGAAATTCATTTCGCTGAACTGGATAACTTTTGGGAAAAAGTAACGATTTGTACGACATAAAAAAGGTTTAGTGAAATAGTTGATTAAAAATTCTTCCATGAGTGTAGAGAACGTAGGACATCCAACGCTCAATGTTTCAACGAGTTGGGATTGATTTAGATACTTTCGTGTGAAGTGAATTATATTTGACGTGTAATGAGAAATTTGATCACAGGTTATTGAAGTTTAACTGACGAGGCGATGAAAGTAAACAGAAATTTGTGAGTTGCAATTAAATTCATTTTTTTATATCTCATTCTAAAGACCATTTGCAGCACTACCAACTTCACCGTGGTTTGACATTGCAGTAAATTTCAAAGAGATCAATTTCACAAGCCAATATTTTCAATGCCTTTTTCAAACACCCCAAATCAAGAAGCCAATTTCAGACACCCTAATTCAAAGAGCCAATTTCAGACACCCTAAATCAAGAAACCAATTGCAGACACCAACATTTCAAGGAGCCAATTTCAGACACCTTATTCAAGGTGGCAATTTTAATTATCCCAAAATCAAAGAGACCTATTTGAGCTATTTCCCAGCACTCAATTTGAGCACCACAGTTTCGAACGACCTCACAGTCAACTCCAGAGCCGCCAATTTACACCTGCCAGTAATTGGACCTCCCCCAGTTTCGTGGCCATGTCTAACTTCAGGCAAAGTCAACACACAACCCGAGACACATGAACAAAACCAACAAACAGATTTGACAGGGGGCAGTGGACAGTAGACAGGAGGGCTGTGGACAGTACCAAGGCAAGCTGTGTACAGTAGACAGGCGGACTGAGAACAGTAGACAGGCATGCTGAGGAGGGCCGTTTAATGTGCCGTGTTGCTGTCTCCCACCATCACGCAGCTCACACTCAGGTTTCATCATGCAGGTGCGTACTCATGAATTGTGTGCTGCTTCATGCACTCACTAGAACCCACACTAACACATACACGCATCAAAACACACATAACACACACTAAAATACACACTAATTCATACACTCATACTCGCACATACACGCAAGAACTAAAACACACCAATTAACATACACACTAACACACACACCCACAAACACAAGGGCTGACCCACACTGTGTCCTTAAAACGCCGTCGTATGCTACACTTTCGTAAACAAGGATACATTTGTACAAAACATAAAGTCTTTCGTCGCTTTTCAAATTCAGGTTTACTATTCACCAGCAATTACCTAAAAAAGCTACACAAATGATCAACGTGTTTTACCACAACGCAACAAACGAGTGCAAATCATCAGACAAAAAATACCCATTCACCTTCTATTGCAGGCTTTTCAATTTGAATTGTGGGAACGATCAATGGGAAAAATGGCTATTTGATTTTAAGTGATGGCTTTCCCGTTTCAATTAATGAATCAACAGGAATAAAGACCTTTTAGGTTTGGAACGTAGCATTTCCAATTTTAATTGTGAAAAGCATCTATTGGACAAAAATGACTTTCCAATTTTAATTGGCGGATCAGCAGGGCGAAAAGCAGTATGAATTGCATTCTTTCCAATCATAATGATACAGTGGCTTGACGCGCACACAACGGAACTGCCATGCGAGCCAAGTGACTCCCGTGACACTGTAGATAACACATTCACTGTCAGTAACACAATCCCTGCAAATGGCAGCCACTGCCAATAACACAATCCCTGCAAATAATTGCCGCTGCCATTAACACAATCCCTGCAAATAACAGTCACTGCCAGTAACACAATCCCTGCAAATAACAGCCACTGCCAGTAACACAATCCCTGCAAATAACAGCCACTGCCAGTAACACAATCCCTGCAAGTAACAGCCACTGCCAGTAACACAATCCCTGCAAATAACAGCCACTGCCAGTAACACAATCCTTTCAAATAACAGCCACTGCCAGTAACACAATCCATGCAAATGACACGATCCCTGGAAGCCAGAGCCATTGTCACGTTCGTAACAAATACCGAAATTAGAGATACTGAAATGGTATGTGTATGAGAGGAGGACAAAGCACGATAATCACATAGGACCAGGTTAATAACTGCCTGCATGCAGGAATGTTAATCAATACCAACGCGAGTGAGAAGGAGATGAATTTGCTGAGCGAAGAGAAATACTTCGGAGGCAAGGAAGAGGATGTGGGTGTCGGCTGCTCTGCGACAGCGTGGTGAGATGAGACTGAATTACAGGTTATTTTGTGCTTCCTTAACCGCTGCAAAGGCGTTCCAAAGAGAGGAAGGGGGACAGCACCATTTAGCAATGAATGAGACTGAATTACAGGTTATTTTGGGCTTCCCTAACTGCAACAAAGGCGTTCCAAAGAGAGAAAGGAGGACAGCACCATTTAACAATGAATGAGACTGAATTACAGGTTATTTTGGGCTCCCCTAACTGCAACAACGGCGTTCCAAAGAGAGAAAGGAGGACAGCACCATTTAGCAATGAATGAAATGTAATAATACTCTGGACAGTAATGAAATAAGAGGTACTATACACCTTATATTTAGGACACGCAGAAATGATTTACAATTGCTCTATTAAATTTATTTTAGAAACCTTGAAGTATGCATAGTAATACGTAAATGATAACCAATAATGATCTGATATAGTGACAGATATTGAACTGATAAAACACTTGAATCACGGTGTGAATAACACGAAAAATCTGAAAAATATTCTGAGAAACATTGAATGCAGTGGAGATGGCGAGATACCGTGAAAGTGCTGGAGGGACAGTTTTTGATACATTGAATGTACTGGAAAACTGTTGTCTAGAACGTAAAGACTGTTGCAAATCCAGTTGCGGATATTGAGATAGTGCTGCAAATAAAGTTTCATATACATTGAGTGAACTAGAGGTACAGTTACTATTCCAGATACAGTGAATGGATGGGGGATGCAGTTCCGAATAGAGAGAAGATACCGGATAAACAGTCCGGAAAACAGGGACAGTCAGGAAGGAGACAATAGGGATGATTGTCTACGACACAGTCCTACCTTAAGTCACGTGTGCGACACAAGGGCTTGCCGGTAAAGAGAGACGTATATGAGATTACAGTCTTGGAAAAGGAGCGTACAATACCTACCTGGATCACAAGCACACCTTCACCACGAAAGAATGTAAAACGCAGGAAATTCCTGCCTTCTACGTGGGAGCGTAAAGTACAGGGTAATTTGTCTCCAAAGGAATTTCAAAAAATACGAGGGTTCTTGTCTTTGAAATGAACGTAAAACCAAGCTATGTCGGAAACCTTAGCTCTGAAGGGAGGTGCAACAAGAGTTTTACAATATAAAATGCAGGGATTTGAAGTAGTGTATATCAAAATTAGGGTATGTTGAACAGGACAATCATCGTGGTCCGTTTATTGTGATTCGATCGTTGTTAGACTACCGTCATTGGATACGATTACTGTGATCAACGATCGTTGTGATAATACTATCGTGGCATTGCGATCGTTGTGATATTTCGATCGTTGTTAGACTACCGTCAATGGATACGATTTCTGTGATACAACGATCGTTGTGATAATACTATCGTGGCATTGCGATCGTTGTGATATTTCGATCGTTGCAATACTACGATCGTAAAGATACCACGATGGTGTACTACGACGATAGCTGTGACACTATGATAATTGAGACACTACGATCGTTGCAATACTGTGATAATTGCAATACTGCGAATGAACGTACCAAATGCGTATAACACGCTTCATCGGATCAGGACAAAATGGAAGGATTATCGCTCTTAGGATTTGATTTGAAAAGATAGCCAAGGTCCATCTAACTGCAACAAAGGCGTTCCAAAGATAGGAAGGAGAAATGCACCATTTAGTTCGAGTTCGCGCAAGCGGAATCTATACACAAGGTGCCAAAAAAGTCAGTTGAAAAAATTTCATGAAACGAGATGAAAGTTAAAGAAGAAAGTAGTTGGTGGATAAAAACAGGACAGCAGTGTACCAAAAAATAAAATTGTCCAGAGAAAAACAAAAGATCTATCATATTTCAACAGAAAAAGGCCTGCCTAACCTATTGCTAAGAACCTCACGTATCCCAAGAAGCGTTAATTCCCGTAGATACTCTCGTTGTATCCCTCTGATGGTACACTCTTCGCATTCGTTTCTTCAAAGGTAAAATGATCCGGTGAATTCTGTCCACGGAGGGCACAAAATGTAATAAAATGATCTCGTTAGTTCTGCCCACGGAGGGTCCAAAACATGTAGAGTAGAAGGATTTCGTTAGTAAAATATCGTTCTGTATCCACGTCACCTCCCCAGCTCTTCACATTGTCATCATAAAGAAGCCTAAAACTCCACGTCACTTCGTGAAGACTCAATATTATTTCTTAGTTAATGATTTTAAACTATCGATGCGGATGTTTAGGCTATACAAATAATTGGAGACCACAACTATCCCAGCTGTAGCCAGTTACGGAAGTTGTCCTAGCTGCATATCTGTTGTTCCCGCTTCATTGTAGTTGTCCCAGCAGCATGCATGCCAGTCACCTTAGCTCCACAGCAGTTGTCCCAGCAGCATGGCAATTATCCCAAATGCACAGTTGTCCCAGCTGCATGCCAGTCACCTTAGCTCCACAGCAGTTGTCTCAGCTGCACTGCAGTTGTCCCAGCAGCTTGGCAGTTATCGCAAATGCACAGTTGTCCCAGCCGCGCGGCAGTTGTCCCAGTAATTACGAATCAGAGGCCGAGACAACAAAAACAAGAACAGGCGGAAACAAGACACTTGGAGCACTCGCCCCTCGCTGCATGACTTGCACAACTGGAGACGAGGCGATGCGGGGCTGCAATTTGACACGAGTTTGCTGGCAGGACAACTGATCATCTGCCGCGCAAACCGACCTCCATTTTTCTCCTATTTTTTAAACGCATCGCCACATGCTTTTTGAAGCATCTATGAAACGCGCCGTCAATAATTCTTGAGTGTTTTTTAAAGTGTGAAAAGTAGTGCCAATAATTATTCAGTATTTTTCAAAGTGAAAAACGTGGGGCCAAAAATTATTGAGTATTTTTAAGTGCATAGTGACATGCTAATCGAAGCGTGCGTGAGAACGCGTCAACACGTTTCCTGCGAAGGGACCTACCGATGATCACTGAAAGGATTTGCACAATGCTACTGACCAGCTCAATTTTTATAAATACTTCATGAAAACTGAAAGTAGGCATGGTCCAGTTAATGTTTGCTTTATTCAAAATTGCTCACTATAATTGCCTTTAAATTTGAATTGAATATTAAACTTCAGTTTAACACATCACAGGGAAAGTGCGAACCTAATGGCCTGAACCATCAAAAATGTACAAATAAAGAGCCCTGTCAAGACAGTTCAGGCGGTAATGCAACCCATTCCGCAGTTCCTGGCTAAATACTTGCGAGGCGTAAAATTAGCATTTACGCCCCACTTTCGGCAGGGGGGGCGGCCCTCGTGAGGGCCATACAATGTGTAATGGACCTCAACATTTCACATTCTATCCCACATACACGCAAATGTTCTAGCCCACATAACATGCAGCACAACTTTTAGAAGCACACGAAAAATTATACGGAGTCAAAAACTAGCAAAACAATAATATCGAACGTACCGTCATAAACACAAAATCGAGTGCTGGTCCATAGATAACAGAAAGAACATGGAGCCGTATATCTTTATCTATAATCCGAGCACTGGCCTAAAAATAACAGAAAAATTTTGAGCGCAATTTCTTGGCCACAAAACCCGACTACAGGTCCAACAATAACGAAAAAATTAGTCGCAAAACAATATAACACAAAAATAAAAACAACAAAAACGAGCGAACCGCAAACCGAAATAGAGTTACAACAGAACACTTCAGAAAATGAGCAATAACAAAACAGTAAATTAGCAGAAGATATTAAAATAAATGTTCAAAGAAGCGAGAAGTTTTCCCTCGTGTCCGGTGCGTCGCTGTGCATCGCAGCCGTAGCAGGCGACGCGAGGGTAGACTTGATTGCGTCTGAGGGGAAGCAGACGCATTTCCGCTGCGAGGGGAAATGAGGGAAACAGAGGAAGATGGCAACTGACAGCGAGGGTAGACAGCACCATTGATCAGAGGATAATTAGATGACGCAAAGCTCATTGCAAGAACTCGATAGCGCGTCTTAAAAATACAGCCTTCGCGTGGAGGAAGGATCGAGTTTTCCAATTCCGGAATTTTATTTCCGATTGTTCGTTTAGCTTTGATATTGAAATCAAGGCATGCAGGAGGGATAAAATAACTCGGAGATGGTTCAGAGACTTTAGAAGAAGTACCGAGTCACTCAGAGACAAGGATGAAAAATACGTTCAGTACATCAATGGTAGTTTTTTAATGAGTTACTACCCACTACAGAAACATAGCAGAATAGTGATATCGTAAGTTGGTGAATTTACTTAAATTCGTAAGTTGGTGAATTTACTTAAATTCGTAAGTTGGTGAATTTACTTAAATTAAGTAAAAATTTAAAATATGAGTTTAAATAGAATAATTAACTTTGAAATGTGTTTCACAATTGTACCATTGGCAAGTTGCATTATAACAGTATTATACTGTACATTAGTAAATAACGTGATGGTGAATAGAATGTTAATGTAATTTATACGATTCTACTCCCGTGTTGCAGCACAAAAATCTCATCAATCATTCTGAACAAAGAAACACACAAAAACGGAGAAAAACAATTCAAGATAGCGAATGAAAAACAGGGCGGCTCTCGACCAAGCAACTATTTATTATTTACTGAAAACCGTATCTACAGAGAAGGAATAAAATAAGCCCATTAAACACAACTGTCCGATATACAACACCACACAAAGGTGAGGACACACGATTAATTAATAAGTGCAAACCGTATCTACAGACACAATAAAACAAGCCCATTAGACAGACACACAACTGCCTGAAATAAAACACTACACAGAATCAGCATGAAATTGCATACCGTGTTCACAAGTTCAGTAAAACACTACACAATACACACAACACCACCACACGATGATAAAAACAAACAACGGAACACCAGAACACTGCTAGCCGGTGCGGTGGCGGGCTGTGTGAGGGAGACACAACGGTCACTCCGCACACTGACCGCATGTGATGGAGGGAGCACCTTCATATCTAGGGTCTTCCAGGCAAGGGGAAAACCTTAGAAAAAAGGAAAACACAGATGAAAAACCCTTCAGACAAAGGAAAACTCTTCAGACAGGGGAACACTCTTCAGACAGGGGAACACTCTTCAGACAGGGGAAAACTCTTCAGACGGGAAAACTCTTCAGACAGGAGAAAACTCTTCAGACAGGAGAAAACTCTTCAGACAGGGGAAAACTCTTCAGACAGGGTAAAACTCTTCAGACAGGGGAAAACTCTTCAGACAGGGGAAAACTCTTCAGACAGGGGAAAACTCTTCAGACAAGGGAAAACTCTTCAGACAAGGGAAAACTCTTCAGACAGAGGAAAACTCTTCAGACAGAGGAAAAACCCTTCAGACAAGGGAAGACCCTTCAGACAGGGGAAAAACCCTTCTGACGGGGAAAAACCCTTTAGACAGGAAGAAAATTCTACACACAATGGGAAAAATCCCAGACCAAGGGAAGCCTCTAGGTAGATACCGAAAACTCTAGGCAGAGGGAAACCCTCAGAGAGAAAGAGAAGTTTTCTAGACATGGGGCAACCTTCCAAAGGGAAATTCTAAGAGAGAAAGAAATCCTCCTGAGGGAAATCCCCCTAGAGGAAACCCTCCTGAGAAAAAGGCGTTTCTAGACAGAGGGAAACTTTCCATGAGACAACTTTTTGAGACAAAAAAGGGATGATCCAAGCAGAGGGAAACCCCGTGACAAGAAAACCTCGACAGAGAAGAAAAACCTCGATAGAGAGGGAAACCCTCTAGACCAAGGGAAACCTTCTAGACCGAGGGGTGTCCCTCGCTGGAAGGCCTAGGGGCAAAAGAGACCTAATGAACTCGGGGGAAATTCCCTCAGTTTCAAATCCCGTGTAATCTGGCGAGGGTAAAAGCCCTCTAATTAACCTTAACCGCGCAGATCGTCACGGCGCG
This sequence comes from Platorchestia sp. MABIK, assembly GCA_014220935.1. Lineage (NCBI taxonomy): Eukaryota > Metazoa > Arthropoda > Malacostraca > Amphipoda > Talitridae > Platorchestia > Platorchestia sp. MABIK. Next base: position 4,449 of record JACJUY010013573.1, on the reverse strand, counting down.
CTGGCACCAGATAATGAAGTGTCAACTGTCGCCACACCAGGCAGTGAAGTGTCAACTGTTGCCATACCAGGCAGTGAAGGGTCAACTGTTGCCATACCAGGCAGTGAAGTGTCAACTGTTGCCATACCAGGCAGTGAAGTGTCAACTGTTGCCATACCAGGCAGTGAAGTGTCAACTGTTGCCATACCAGGCAGTGAAGTGTCAACTGTTGCCATACCAGACAGTGAAGTGTCAACTGTTGCCATACCAGACAGTGAAGTGTCAACTGTTGCCATACCAGGCAGTGAAGTGTCAACTGCTGCCACACAGCTGTCAACAGCTCTGAGCAATGCATTTGACTTTCCCGCAGTCAACAACATGGCACATTTCTGCTGCCAATACTTCTTATCAACAAATAGCGATATTTCGACAAGGCCAACTTGCATAGACATTGCCACTAGCGACATTTGCAATCCCGTTCAAACTTTTTTTTTATTGGCAATGTGGGCAAAAATGCAGGGTTGTTTCTTCCGGCGCGAGTTTTAATAACACGAGACATGTGTACGGTCAGATTAGGTTACATGTTAGTTAAAGCCTCCTGAAACGCTAAAGAAAGGCGTTGCGACAGGACTACAGTGAACTGAAAAAAGTTGGTCCTTCCCAAAAACAAAAAACAATTTATTTCAACAAAAAACTATTTATTTCAACAAAAAACACTATATTTCAATAAAAAGAAAGGCTACCTACCTCTCGTCTCGGGCCTTCACACATTTTTCCGTTGGGAGTGCCAATTCCCATAGATACATTAGTCGTCTCCCCCTGAGGTGGTTTGTACTATCAACATCTCTCATCGCTACAACAATTGCAAAGAAACAAATTCCTACCTTCACCAGTTCTAATGCGCCAGTGAACACATCAGCTGCAGCACGCCATTTCTCTCGAGCCATTACATGTACAGACGGTGAACAACTCAAGGGAACTATATGGCCGCAGTTCAAATCAAAAAAAAATTCTGCAATCAACTTAACTATAGACAATGTCGTAAAGTCAATGAACTTAATTCTAACGCTCTAAAGGAAACGATGTTCCAACAAACAACGTCAAAACTTCAAACGCTTCGTCAGCAGTTCCATTTCAATCGGCGACATTGTCGTATATAATGGACTATCTTGTTCTACGTTGAGTTTCCATTCGTTCATATATGTTTAACACACACATCAACACTGATCAGCATGGACACGGTGGCGTAGATGAGTTACGCATAGAGAATTATTGGACGGAGGCGTATCCCTAAATACGCACACCGAATCCCAAGTAAGCTCGCTGTATCCTAGATACGCCCAGGGCATCTGCCATTCTTGGTGTACGCACACAGTGTCGCAGATTTGCCATGTGCTCACACAGGATCGCAAATACACACATCGTATTCCAAATACGCCGACGACATTGTAAATACGCTCACCGAATTCCAAATGCGCACACGGCATCGCAAATACACAAGCGTATCTCAAATGCGCACACAGCATCGCAAATACACAAGCGTATCTCAAATGCGCACACAGCATCGCAAATACACAAGCGTATCCCAAATGTACACACGGTATAAGAAAAAAGCACACTGTCTCTCAAATGTGCCCACGGCAACTCAGCTACGCACGCCGTGTTTTTAAACAAGGTCCGAACGTTGGCGATACGGACACTGTCCGCAAAAGCAACCGGCGCGCGTTGCATAGCAGGACCGAGGCGGCGAAGGCTCATATGCATGGAAAACAGCAGCGCTGGAGAACACAACACCTTATTTACACGGTCATTTAGCAGCAACAACACCACCCCCTTCCTCCTCTTCTTCTCGTTTACTTTTACAGCCGCGGCCTCGCCTTCAATCGTTTAAAATTCCCCCTTCAGTTCCCCCTCCTTTCATGCCCCCCCTCCCCCCCTGCCCTCACACTTCGGTTGTTTCGCACCTTGCGGAACTTGAAGTTGCCAGCTACTGCGTGTGAGGCAACAGCCTGTACCTCTGGCGGCAACTGCATGGCAACTGCCTACAAGTGTTTGGCAATTGACAATAACTGCATGGCAACGGCCTAAAATGCATGGCAAATGACAATAGCTGCATGACAACTGCATAAAATGCTTGGCAAATGGCAATAACTGCATGGCAACGGCCTAAAATGCATGGCAAATGACAATGACTGTACGGCAACTGCCTAAAATGCTTGGCAATTGACAATAACAGCATGGCAACTGCCGAAAGTGCTTGGCAATTGACATTAACTGCATGGCAACTGCCGAAAATGCTTGGCAATTGACAATAACTGTATGGCCACTGCCATTAACTGCTCGGTAACAGCCAACAAATCTGAACACATAGTTAGAAGAAACTAAAATTAAAAGCAAATCAAGAATTAAAAAAATACCATGGTTGACACTGTTGCAGAACAATCAACTCCGATGGAGCAAAACTCAAGGGAAATTTTTCCACGGACCAAAAACAAATAGGAAGGAATAAGCGGAGCGGATTCATGGTGCATTTTTATGTGAGGAGAACAAGCACTACGTACATAGATTACATAAGTTAGTCGAGGCCTCCCTGCCCTCAACACGTCAGGTTATATGATTAGTTAGCTAATGCCTCCGTAACTATAACAAAGGCGTTCCAAAGAGAAGGAGGATGAAGGCACCATTTAGTATGGAGTTAAGGGAACAAGTAATCTGCGCACAAGGTGTGTTCCCATACATGATGCCCTGCACATAGAAACAGTGAGTTGAGAAAATAGTTTATAAACAAGATTAAGATTGTATAAATTGTATAAAAACAGGACAGCAAAGGCCGAAAAAAAATGGGCCGTAACTAAACAAAAACCTATTCTATTGCAACTAAGAAAAAGACTCTCACTCCCATCGATACAATAGCTGTTCCTATGAGAGGGGAGTAATCCCATATCTACACAGTCACCAGGCTCTGCAACACTCAGGCACGTGAGACCAAGGAGCAAGGACACAATGTACACCTTAACACTCAACACAACACTCGACATAACTCTGGACACAACACAGGACAACACAAAACGCGTGGCACAACACAGGACAACACAAAACACGTGACACAACACTTGCTCAACACAGCACGGGACACAACACAGGACACAACACGCTAAACACAACACAGAAAACACCAAATTCATCACAGCACATTGAACACAACACAAGAGACCCAACACAACACACACACGCGCCAAAATGCAGTCCTACGGGAACACAAGAGGACGAAACGAGCACATTTCTGGCGTGTAATGAACACAGCGGAGATGTGGCCCCACCAGCGCGTCTCTCACCACACCAACACAGGTCATCTGTGTTGCGCGAGTGCAAGGGGATGGGGAAACACAAGGACGATTTATCCCCTATTATAAAAGAAGACCTCACAAAAAACGATTCAGAAATACAAACGATTTCAGCGCAATCAAAAACGGGATGTATTTCAAGCTCCGGTCGGTGGAGACCATAAAATTCATCGAAAGGGCTTTATTTTAGCGGCGCTTAAATGCAGCGTTCTATTTTAGCGGCGACTGAAATGTAGCGCTTTATTTTAGCGGCAACTAAGAAGCAGCGCTGTACATTAGCGGCAACTAAGAAGCAGCGTGTTTTACAGCCTATTCGCTGGCAGACCGTATATTATCGGATAGTATTTCCTTCTCCTCACACCCGGAAATCAATGTATACCATTTCTATCGTCCAGCGTGGACCCAAAAAGATATAAGCCGGCAGCAGCAGCGGGGGCAAAGTTTTAGAAAAAGTTTCTTGATGCAGTAGAGTTTAAAAAATATACGTGCCGGCGCCGCCATGTAGTCTGGTACACAGGAAGAAAGTGCGCACGAAAACCTTAGACAGAAAATGACAGAAAAATGGGTAGAAAAGAGATTGACGTACCAGCAGTTTGAGGAAGCTGAAAAAATGCAACTACATAAACGATCTTGAATCAAAATTTAGCAAAACAGAGCCTCATAATTAAAATACTAGCTAAATAAAAGTGAAATAAAACAGCAAATTTTCAAAACATCATTATTATTACTTTCACTATCAGCTACGCCATCATTATGATGAAGACGCGTGCAACAACATTCACCACCATTATCAGCATCCGCATCACCACATTCCAGACGCCACCAACACAGCACAATAACACAGGAACCAAAAACACGAGAGAAAAACACGAAGAAAAAACAACACAACGAGGGAAGGGGGCGGGAGAGGGAAGCGCGGTCTCTTATTTGGCCTCTTTATTGGTGTTTGTGTTGTGCCCTCACTTACCCTCTCTATTACCCTCGCCGTAATTACGGGTAACTCCGAGAGGGTTATTGCGGCCTCTGCGTCCGCCTTGCTGACGTCTTGCGGTGAGTGAGGTTCGGGGAGGGTGGGGTGGGGTGAGGGTGGGGGTGAGGCTGGGGGAGGGTGAGGGTGGGGTAATGG
>JACJUY010013572.1:0-19462 GCA_014220935.1 Platorchestia sp. MABIK | reverse complement strand
GACTATGTTTCCTGTGCCAGTTAGTTCTGGAAGTTTCTCGCCGCAAAAACGGGTTGGCGAGACATAGTTTTGCTCAAATTCAGAAGTGATCGGCGATTTTTAGTGGCGTGTTATAAATAAATTTTTAAATGCAAATATTTGGCCAAAATATAAAAAGAGATATTTCGCTCACTACTCCAACTGAGAATTAGTTTTTCAGTTTTTCTACTTTTCAAGTAAGGCTGTCAAATTATGAGAAAAAGTGGTATATCTTCAAATGCTACCCATGTGATGCTAATGAAAGTTATGCCAAGGAGTGACAGTGAACGTTAACTCCAAGTGATTCATGTCCAAACAAAATACGCTTGAATCATCTATAGTAAGTTCAGTTGGTGTGTGTTATAGAAATTTTCCAATCCGAGCATGCACTTGAAGTGAGCATCGAGATCCAAAAGAGAAACAATGGTAGACAAACACATGGTGGTGCATAAGTAACGCACCCTTATTTATTACTGCAATATACACTGGGTATCTGTAGACAGGATACGACATGTAAATAAACTTTAAGAGTTCCTCTATCGTTTGCAATTATTCCTATCGTTATACCTTTCATAGTTTATTTATAATTAATTTTTTAAAAGGATGCGTTACAGATGCGCCACCCTGTACTTCTTTTGAAGCATTGCAGCGAACAGCAGCAGGATATTCCGTGTGTGGGGTACTATAGAGAGTAATAAAGAACAAGTTTTTAGGGGAGATCAAAATAGAAACAAACATAACCGAGCATGACACGAAAACAGGTTTTGCCTGCTGCTGCCGAACTAATACAGCCGTTTGATATGGCAGTAGTTCTGCAGACTGGGTGGTGCAAGCAGGAGTCTTCTCAACTTCTTGTCGCTCAGATGTTGTGGCCCAATTTACAATAAAAAAGAGAATGAGAAGACAAAAATCTTTGTCTTTAATTTAATTATTTCTGTTTTGAGCCTTAGTCAAAGCTTCTTCATTTAAATATAAAGTGTTTAAGAGAACAAGTAGAAAACACTCAAAGTGTTCAAGGGAGCAGGCAGAAAACACTCGGAGTGTTCAAGATAACAAACAGCTAACGCTCTGTGGATTTATACTGAACACTGAAAGATGAAGATCACTTCGTCCTTACTTCGATTCTTTTTGGTGCACCTTATATTTTCTGCCATGGCAGTCGAGTCCGCAAGAAAAATTATTCCTTTGTTATTTCGTGGACGTACACCCACCATGGTTCATGCAAGTATCAGACCGGACCGACTTTTCTGTGATACAAGACAATGTTATAGAAAATCAAACTCAGGTTGCATCCGAGACATACCGTGTCTGCTGAAGAGAAAGAGAATGGCAATTATGGCATAAAATTGAATCACAGTGTTTGTGGCTCCAACGCCATCTTTAACACAGAGTCTGAGAGTAGCTGCTGAGCATCACAGCACTAGCAACATCTTCGCTTATCAGTCGGAAGTTCTCGATAATAAGCGGTGTTATAAATTGGTAGATGTCGTCAACGCTATTTTTTGCTGCACCTTGAGACACAACTGACGACCATGTGTTTGAAAACATCGAGCTCATTCATCTGACGAGCTGATCAACACTTCATCGCACCGAGATTCTCATGTGGTGTTTATTAATTTAATTGACCGAGTTTGCCGGAGATGGTGAACACAAGTAAACACAAGTGGCCCGAACTGGTCCCAAGGCTCGTGTCATTTTGATACCCTGCGTCACTGTGACCGAGTTTAACACTTCTATTCACAGAGTGTCACCTGTATCGTTGGTATTTTTATAGAGTTCACAGTTTCATAATTTTAGAGTTTGAATTAATCCATAAATTGTTGGAAAACTGACCACGAACCAAATCGTTTCTGCTCTAATAGTTTTTATCTTTGCTCTGAAGGTATCTATCTCCGTTCTGAAGGTTTTGCCTTTGTCCCTGCTGTGAAGGTTTTTGAAGAATAGGATTGTATTTGTTCGAAAATTTCATACGAACACGTTCTGCTGCTCATTCACTGAAAATGATTCATCAGAATAATTCCACAGTTGCAACGCCAGGGGATTTATTTATTTCTTCTTTAGTCAGAACCAATTTGTTAAATTCCTAATAAAATAAAAGCGTTGAATTAACTATTTTACTATTGAATCCTTCATTTTTCATCTTGTCCAATGTAAATCATCACTATCGCAACAATGCTTGTACACTGTATTTTATACATAAATTTTTGTTTCTTTCTGATTAACAATAAATTGGTAATGTGGTTCACGGGAACGTAGCGTAAATTTTGGACGAAAGAATCATCTTATTTTTGGTGCAGGTTTTGCAATCAGAAATATTGTTAGACAACATTCGCACAAGCTATGTGAAAAAATTTCTGTAGATAAGTTTTTTTGTGTATTATGTACTTTTCAGTATTCCCAAATTTTGAGCAAGATATGATAGGGGATTTGTTGAGCGTTAAACTTAATTTTTTAAACTATTTTGACTTGTGAGACTTCCATTGAAAACTGTTTTTTTTTCAAGGCTCATGTTAATTTATTCTATACTTAACCCATAATTGAATGCAGGAAAGCCAATGTGGAATACTTTTGGATTATTGATGACACCCTCACTTAGGTTTAATTTCCTCTTGGTAAAGTAGTTTTAGAATTATTTTTCGAAGATTTTCAAGGAGAAAATGGTAGCCTCTTTAGCATTAAACTTTGATAGAATGAAAGCTTAAAGAAAGGAGGCTACTAAATAGGTAAAATGGAGGAAATCAGAAATCGCTCTCTGAGCAGTTTGCGTAGATGTTCCATTTTCCAATTAATAATTAATTCCATCATGGGAATAATAACTAACCCGAAAAACGTTAGGTTACATGGCCAGACCTATTCCAGTCTTCCTAACAATGTGCTCGAATGAAAGTATTCATTTAGTGGGAGATGAGTTATGATGAGATATTAATTTTAACAACAGTTAATTAATAAATAACTGTTTGGTTAGTGGAAAATATGGTTTGGATGCAATACGTCTCTTGAACACGCTGTCAGTTGACAGAGTTTTACATTTTTCTACTCTGAGATTACTTGCAGTTTGCGGGCATTTTTATTTGGCTGACGTCGATCTCTCTGAACTGTTGTTTGGCGCGTCGTAATTGTGAACGTTGATTTACTAAGCTATTTACAGCGTTGACATCAACAGAAGCGTAAATTTGGCATCTGTATCCGTTTTTTTAGAGACGCGCTAATCCTACACAACGCCTAAACATTGCTAATATTGTTAATACGCGCTGATATTGTCAAGAAAGCAAATAGTAGTTGTGGCGTAAATATGAGTATTTGGGGTTTTTCGTTCAAGATTTTTATCTGCTTTATAGTCTGAAAAAGGTTAATATAAATCGATTACGGAAATGTAGGTGGTGCACGAAGTTTTCGAAGTTTTTTTCCTCTCTATCATGTTTTTTACCGTACTATTTTGTAATCAAATTGAGCTAAAACTGATTTGTGATCAACGTTAATAGGCAAATGTTTTTGAAAATAAGTTTTTAGGTATTCCATTTTTTATAACAGTGGCTGTTCACGAGCCAGGGAATGACCTTTTGTTTCTTTGTTCACCCTGAAAACAAAATTTTCTTTTATGGAGCACTAACTTACTATCTAAAACAAATACGTAGAAAAAATAGTGAGCTACAATGCCAAGCCACAGTCGGAACATATTTTCGTTGCCACAACTTGAACAACGTTGAAATCTGCCATTAAATGTTCAATTTATGTGAAAAATTATACTAAATAGTGAAATAATATCAACCTGCTGTGTTCGAAAATTTTACTTGCTCATTCGAGCAGATTTAGCAATTTTAAGATACGTAAGTCGATTAACATGTGTAACTAATATTTTAAGTTTTACTTATTATATCCATCATACATACCCCGATGTTACAACGAGTGTTAAATCCATAGTATTTAATATTAACGTTACATCCGTCATGATATACTACAATGCATGTCGCATGTGTAACAAAGTAATACGTACTTTATCTACGTTTGTAGAACATATGTAAATTAAATTTTACAAGTGCTGATATTAGCCGCACTGAGAGATTGAAAATGAAAATTTAATTTGCTAGAATGGTTAGTTGTGCAATGACTGGAAAAGTATCATATCCATCGTTAAATCAGATTCATTAGCAGGTAAAAGGCAACTATTTTTAGCCTGTGCTCTCGATGACATTATAAGAAAAATTGCTTGTAAAATTTGTTCACTTTTTTTACCTTTTTTAGATAGATAGAAGTAAGATTATATATAACACTTTAGATGAAAAGTAAATTGTTTGCGAGTTTTGACAGCCACTTTCACTACAAAAGACAATGTCTATCAGTAGTCCTACGCCAAAATTACTTATTTCTTTAAAGGTTAACTATCTGTAAGCGAAGGAACGACCTAGTTAAAGTTACTAATTTTTGCATAATACTCTGTACATTCTGTACTAGGGAGGCAACATGCTATCTGCAGTTGTCATTTCACCAGGAAACTAGCTACGAGTTAAGCTGTATACTAGTTATTAATAACTCCTTCACTACACCTTTTTCACTTCAAATTAATGTTAGTCAAGTTCAATTTGATCCGAGTCAAGTTCAATTTAATCCTAGTCAAGTTCAAATTAATCCGAGTCAAGTTCAAATTAATCCAAGTCAAGTTCAAATTAATCCAACCCGAAGTTGAGTTAAAAATTGACCTAATCCCTTGGTAATTTGATTTTTTGGGTTAAATATGTATCTATTGGATGTAATGAGCAAGAAAAACGTTTTTCCTTTAGGCAAGGAAATGCAAAAAAATATCTGCAATATAAAAATAAGCTGTCAAGGTGTATGAGAACAAGTTACAATTTGTTTCATCGACAGAGATAATTTATTTGCCTTGGCCTATTCATTTAAAAGGATGGCACAATTTTTATTGCTAATTGTATCTGTGTAGTAATGCACTCATATAAATTGTAATCAAATGGTATCATACGTACGTACTCAGTGAATCGCACTTGCATATTTATTTTAAAGGTTAAATATACAAATCGTCCAATGGTAATCTTTTGTAGTTGCATGAATATATGATTTTATATATGTGATAAAGTGAAATTTCACGCATATAAATCTCTATATCAGTGAAAAATAAATGCTCGATACTGTTATGTGTATGTGTAACATAAAATTACCTTTGAACATAAATATTTGAAGGGATGCATGCTGCCATTAATTTTGAATTGTAAGACAACTTTAATGTGTAGTATAATACGACGTTTTAATAATTGACCTCTATCAGTTACTCCGCTCACAGATCTGAATCACACTCTGCCTCCTGATGCTGGATACTTACCACATTTTACGACAGCTTGATTTATATTACAGAAATTTTATGAATTCCTTGCTGTAAGGAAAAACGTTTTTCTTGCACATCACATCCAATAGATACATATTTAACACAAAAACGTTCAAATTAACGAATGATTATGTCAATTTTTAACTCAACTTAGGGTTGGATTAATTTTAACTTGACTTGGATTAATTTGAACTTGACTTGGATTAATTTGAACTTGACTTGGATTAATTTGAACTTGACTTGGATTAATTTGAACTTGACTTGGATTAATTTGAACTTAACTTGGATTCATTTGAAGTGAAAAAGGGGTAGATCTCTAGCTACAAGTGAAGCAGTGGATTAGATTACTACTTCACTTTTGCTATTGCTGGTTACTTTTCTGCGTTATGTATAAGTGACAATCAGTAACAATTAGAACTAGCAGATAAGTCCTAAATAAAGGCTTATTTAATTGCAAAAATTCTGTTTTGAATTATGACTTGTCCATTTACCGTAGCACTCATCATGACCAAATGATTTTTATATCAGCGTCGCTCCTTTAATTCGGTTTAAGCCATACTCAAAATGATGAGTTGGTTTTATTTATGTATAAATAAAATTATCGATTCCATGTCCATCTAAATGATTTGTTTGATCAACTAAAATGGAACACGAACTGTTGCCGTGTATTTATTTTTTCGAAGCCTCAATTATGAGGTAGATGAATTTGAAGACTACGTTTATTATTTCTAGAAGTATCCGTGTTGAAAATTGAATTGCAGAATATATTATTACTTGAAAAAAAATTAATATATGTTACGTGTTTCGCACATTTGTGTTATCTAATTAAAACTGAAAAAATAAAAAAAGTCAAACAAAACCATTGGTTCATTTAACCTTCCTTTGAGTTAAGTGACGTATGATATAAAATAAATATTTTTAAAGGCCATTGCTATTTGATTTTAACAAGGATTTGCAATGAAAGAGGCAGATTGTGCGTAGATTCAGGAATCCCTTTCATATTCTTATTGTAGTCATTCCAAATACACTTTCTAAGCGGACTGAACGTTACCACGCATTAAAACACTCCTATGTGCCATTTTTGTCGATATCGTAACCTCTGGGGGACTATGTGCGAGATTTAGTTTGTTGAAGAACTTAATGATGGCGTCTCTAATTACTGCTTAGCCACTAAAATTAACTTAGCCCTTTCGTGAACTAACTTCAGTTTGCTCTTCCAGTGCTGATGGTGTTTACGATGCCATCTGGACTATTGTGTCAATCTCACTGAGAAAATTAATGATCTAAGTAAATTCAGCTGTTCTGGGAAGACATTAAGTTCAAATACAAAGTATTATGGAATTAGGGCAATCTCCAGAGAATATTTGGTTCAATAATAACCATTTAATTGTAATTTGTCTCCAGCCCAGATCATGATGATCATGATGATCTATTTAAATCTGAATTAGCTGAGAATTTATTATGACAGTTTTGTTCGTCGACTCATTGGTTGAATTAAAAATGAACTCGCGAAATTTCGTTTGAAATTTTTCTATTGGTGTCGAAAGCATTTTCTTTCTTTGCAGACTTCAATAGATGACACAAAACTGACGAAATATCCTGGAGTGAACCATGCTAAAACAATCATAAATTCCAAAACTGGTAGCGACACTTCAATAATTCTTCAATGCTCGAGTAACCAAAGCTTCGAGCCAGAATGTTTGAAGGATCTCACGTCCCAGGAGAGTTCGACGAGGTAATTTATACTTCAGTGTGACCCCCTAAAAAATTAGATAATTTAGAAAACGCTCTGTCTTCGAAAACGAATTCTCACAGTCCCACATAACGTGATGGGGATGGTATACTTCGAGCAAACACGTCTGAGTCAGCCAAATTTGCTGAAATATCGATCTTTCGATGTTCCTCATTTGTTACATTTCTCAGCTAAATTTCTGATTTCCCCCCTGTGCGGATTAAAATTCAGATCTTTTCAATATAATAATTTGTTCAAGGTGAACATAAATGATTTAACTGCGACTAATAAATAACTTCATACGACGTCGGATTAGTTCAGAGTGTGTTGACGAGTCGTTTACACGGGCTGTAAACTATAACTATTCACACCCCAAGTTGCGCCAACGTAGTGAACTCATCCTACGTCCAATGTGATAAGTACAGGCCCAGGTTCGTCACTATGCAATCTTCTTCATCTGGTACCACACACATAGATAACATCATGAATTATTGCAATGAAATTTCTCGATTTCTCCCACTCAAGAATTTACACAAACTTATGAGGAAATTTTCTACATGAATTTCAATTTGTTTAAAATTAGAATTAAAAACCTTGAACCAAGGGCTGATTTAGAGCGCTCACCTTTCATGGCGATCAACCTGGACTTCAAAACTCTGCAAATCGCGTGTGGCATTTCCTCTCGATGGGAAAAAGAAAAACTTGCCCCACTACTTCCCTTGATCTACGTATATAACCTAGGTACGGACTCGACAGTGGGTAACCATTATATCGTCTTGGCATTAATTATTAGGTATATAAAAACCTACTTGGGACAGGATCCAAACGAAATTTCATAGAAATTGTTTTCATTGAAAATGAATACCGAATAACTTCACTCCAGCATAATTAAATTGAACAGTAATTTAAGCGACGAAAAAAACTTAGAGACTTTACCTGCAATTTCTTCATTGAGAGCATGGAAAAAAATTTAGCCCTATTTATGACGTAAAACCACATGCCATCATCACAATCCAAGATGGATTTTAAAAATGATTTTATGAAGATTCTCAAATTTTAAAAGTGGCTTGAAAGAAGGATATTTTGTTCCCAGATCGTTAATGTGGTTCTGACTCAGCTGATAATTACATATATGAGAATTGTTCTGCGTTGCTAGTTGCTACGCTTGCAATATCCCCACTCGATCAGAACAGCTTAGTTCTCGCTAAAATAGCTGTAAATGCTTACATTCAAGTGTGGTAGGCGGCACATGATCTAAATGTTGCTGTTGTGGGCAAGCCACATTATGTTATTTCATAGAAGGCATCGATTCTCACATAGATTTAGTTAACATATACACAGGTACCACGTTATTGACTGAGGCACGCATGCAAGTAAGAGCAAAACGTTCCTAAAGGTCAGGCGATGGCCCCGAGCTGGTCTACAGAGCTGCACGCCTTCACTGTCCTTGTCACACGCACTGAATGTCGCACTAAAGTCTTTTCAATAAAAACAGAAGTCTACGTTCTACGATTTAAAAAGGCGATATCTGTATTAGCACTGTTTACGGCTAAGGAGCAGAAGAACTTGACAAAAACTGACAAAACTGGTTTTGTCAGTTTTTGGCAAAATGTTTTTGAAACATCATTCACCAAAAATCGCCACCTTAAGTCTTAGTGAAGGAATACCCATAATTTACTGAATTATAGTAATTACTGAAGTAACTGCCTATTATTTGGCTGCACATGATGCGATTGCCATACAGAGTTACATGTGCCAATGTACAGTGTTGTAATCTGTGATAATTTTATGTAAGCGTAGTATGCATGGTGACCATATGAAACCTATTTTCAAAATGCGTATTTTACTGTTTTCAAATCGCGGTAGTTGTTGAATGAAATCTTGCTCTATAAAACTACTAACCTAATATTTATGCAAAGGAATCGAAAGTCCTAGAAAACATTATTGTGCGGAAAATGGAACGATTTAATGGTTACATAGTTAATTTGAACCTATTTCATTCCATCAGTGACAGATCCAAGCGTCACCCAGTATACAAGCATGTCGACGATATAAATGGTTAAATTTTAGCAAATAACAAAGTCAAAATACTCAAGCTAACGACGAAAATAATGTCGTTTTGCGAGACGAATGTGAAGCAACAGTTTTTATGTTTTGACTTTTTGCAACTCAATTTAATGAAAAAAAATTAAAAGATAAACTTGAATAATCTAAAAAATTATTGCCAGATCGCTTGCGGGTTTGTTTGAGCTGTGTTGAAATTCCACGAACACAACAAAGCACTGAGCACACCATCCAGATAAGTGAAATTCCCCATACAGATCGATGAAATTCCAGGAACACAAGTACTACAGATTGCAGTGCACACCAACCAGATAGGCAAAATTCCTGGAACACAGCTAGCAAAGCGCTGGGCACACAATCCAGATTTGCAGAAAGGCTGAAAATTTCCACTTCATTTCCTCTTACTTCCGTTGAATGCTGGTCTTGTCAGGATGATTTAGTAAGCCTGAAACTAAGTTTAGTTAAAAAGTTGTGCACTCCTATGTTTCTCATGGTTGTGAAGTTCTTTAAACTGTAATGATGTTTCAAATTTGGTGTATAATCTGAATTTAAATTCTTCGAGAACCAGTTAGCTAATCCTGAGTTTTGGAGTGAAACTCGACGCTTCATACGCGTGTTTGTTCTGTACGTCCATGACGCACATAGCTCTGCTGTGAGTGCATCACAGTTACAAGAGTCTCCCGAGGCTCAGTGGCGCATTCATCTGCAGTTCTAGCTCTCTGAAACACGTGCTTTGAATTTATAAAACTCGTTTTACGCTGCAACAATGACTGTAATTGGGTATAATGCCGTTCTGTACAAGAGTTAAATATTAATAATAAACAATCTCAACACACAGGAAGCATTTGTCCATTTGAATTTTCGCAAAATTCAATGAACCATGAATTCAACGAGAAGGAATGAGGAATTTTGTAAACCCTTCAACCGACAGCAGCTGGTAACGCAACCAATTACTGTTTTCAGGTCACGTTCGTTGAGTACAAGAGGAGGACTTCTTTCATTATTCAGCTGAGGTGGGGGTGCGTGGTTCGCGTGTCTCAGAAATATTGCCAGATTGGCCTTTTTGTGACAGAGTTCCCCAAATTTTACTTTCTCCAAAAATTTGATCATTTTTCACAAAAACTGAACAAATGTGGTCATTCTGCTCACAAAGGTTAAATTTTTCACTCAAGAGGCTACATACATTTCGGATTTTTTGCCTCGAAAAAAACAAAGCTGTTGAGGTACGCTCTAATGTAGCAACTGCAATAGCAGGAGGCGCCAGCAGCTTCACTGAGTGCTCCTCATTACGCGCCCTTGTACAGACAACTTCCAAGTCTCGCAGTGTTCAGGCCATCTCAGTTCCGACTAAAGAAAAGCATTGCATAGTGTTGTGATAAGCTGACTAGCTTTCGTACATTATATTTGATGAACTGAGATGTTATTCAATTTTTGCATTTGATCAATTTGCTCATAGAAGTGAAGGTTCTAGTTTAATGAGTGATTATAGAACAGTTACAGTTTTTCCACAAGCTAGTTTTGTGATCTCAGACGAAAGTTTACAACACATCGTTGTTCAGAAATTACTTTTAAAATAAAACAGAAACCAAGTCCAAAGTGATATCTTGTACTTGAATTTTGCTTTTATCATTCGCTTTAAGAGATTTTAAGTTTGTAGACGTGTTTATTTCTCGTTTTTATGTACTTTCATTTTGATTTTATTCAGATAAAAAAAAAACCTGGACGTATGATGTGGTATCTTGGCTGTGGAGTCTCTCGAATATTTACGCTGTAATTGAAATCAGATCTCTAAATTTACTGGATATTTTATGAGCCATATCAATAATTGGAACATTACGCTTATGATCATTAATATACGCCTTCTGTACTCCGCAGAGTTTATATTGACTGAATCATTAATTCCTTAAATTCCTCTTCGTTCAAGGGATTTGAATTGCTCACTTGGTAAAATGACTATGGGGTACAACCATTTATTCTTGTTCTTTCTTCTTGTGATTTCCGTGAGCTTCCATTCACGAGAACGAAATTCCGTAAGGTCCCAAATAGTGGGCACGATCCTCCACAACGGCTGCTACACGTCCAACTGCAGGAGGCTGGACAAGAGCGGGGACTGCGTCACCGACCTCGCCTGTTTGGCGCTCCGTTCTGGACTTTACGAGGGCACCTTTTCATCTTCCAAGGACAGAAACAGCTCGGATGAAGAGAAATGAGGATGGTAGAGGTTGACCAGAGAACATAGAAGTACCACCAACGTTTCTTTTCAACGTCGTTAATGACTGGAGATTTTAAATTTAGTTCAAATTTGTTCAAAATGGAAAAGGTTTAAGTGCCGCAAGTTAACCACTTTGTGTGGCTCCAATGCAACATCCAATGATATTTCCTTAGTATTTTTTTAAGATGATGATTTATGGAAAAGTGAACTTTGTTGAACTTTGCTTTTAACTGTTACGTAGCCTTGCATTGATATTTCTTATACATCGACGTCATTATGAGATTTCCGTTCATATTCATTGTCTATTCGCTCTATCCTGTATCTGTTACGTGGAGTTAGCAGTCGTTCGATCACATTAAGGATGTGTCTATGTAGAACTGAGTGGGCAGCAGTATGTGCGATGCGTTTCTTGTTTTTGATATGAGCATAAAATTATGTCTTTGTAAAATCTCGTTTTTTAATTATATTTACAAAAGTGAAATACATGAGCATTGTTTTGGAGTACAGTTCTGAATAAATTATTTGATAGAAACGAAATGCGGATTTAAAATTATAATGTTCTAAAGTCGAGGGAGATTTTCTTCCATGTGTGCAAAATGTGTATTGATGAGAAGCAAATAAGAACTTATGTCTGTTTTCCAAGAGCGTTAAGTGCGTGCCACACATTGATCTGGTTTAATTGCTATTTATCGAGATAATTTTCTAGAATTTATGTTGTGAAAGCGAGAAGTTTGATCCATTAGGTTAAAGATTCTGTATTGAGTGATTTATGTTTCCAGACTTTCCACGAAATAGTTCAGTGATCTCAGACGATAGTTTCCAGCTGATGGTTGTAAACGTTATTGAGAAAGATTATTGTAATTTAGAAATTTCTAGTTACAGTTTATCAAAAGAGTTCGTTAGCATACGCCAATTCTAGTCTTCATCGGAAGAACTGAGATATTAAAATAAATTTTGGCTTCACACAAGAGAATATCATCATCAATGTATATTTATACCATGTAGTAGCGCAATATTGTATTTTATGGCAGGACCATATTTGCTTAAACGCACGATGAAATTCCTCGAGCATTAAAACAGCTTAGCTAGACGCTCTACGGTCGATACAAAATACGAATTCGGATACTCATCGCACAGTAAATTGTTATGTATTACCTGTGAATGTTAAGTATTATCAATGATTGCTGGTATTACCCATATTACTGTAAGCCTCTATATTACGCGCTGACAGCGAGTCAGTGACTTTTACTGTTTAGAAAGATTGAAATTATGTTTCTCATATTTCAGGCTGGTCAGAAGTGGTGCCCGTGAAATGAAATCAATGTCACCTACGATTAGGTACATGCGTGTAGGAGGGTGGATAATTAGCACGCGTGTCAGAGAGCGGATAATTAGCACACACACAACCTGGCACTCATTAGGCGTAAGACGAATCCATAAACTTCAGCTCAACATATATTTAAATTACCTCTAACTTTCGGTCGTTCGAATGTTTAGATTTCTGTTAGCTACCAATAGAATTCAACTGTATATCATCCGCGTGGGTTGCAGGATGCTTGCCATCAAGATAAGAGTTGAAAGTTTTTCATTTTTCTTTGGAAGATACATTAATCTACACTAAGAAGGAAGAACTTGGTTCGAAGAAAAGTGCAGCTGCAAAAAAATACTTGAAAACCTGGATTAGGAAGAATGACGGTTTATTTCTCTCAAAATTATCAAGAATGCTTAGTGATTTAACGCTCATTTGATTTCCAGTATGAAAATAATTGTGTTCTTAGGCACCAGGACTACAATGCTTAAATTGAAATATTAAAATTTGAGAACACTTACAACCAACGGTGTAAGTTATATCTCAGCATTGCAGAGGAGATAAATGAAATGTTAAAAATACTTAACACGTGAACTCCGTTTTTCAGTAGTTGCTATTAGGTATCAGTTAAAACCTAGTGGGAAAATGTTTCAGTGTTTTCTGGGTGAAAGGCATAGGCATATTTACAATAATTTGACGTAATATATACTGTAAGATCACATTGTCTTACACCTGCTTAGATATCGCACTCGGGGGTAAAGAAATTTACGGATACGATTTAAAAGAAGATAACGGTACGGAATCTGAAATACGATCTACATCGGAACATGAGAATCTGTTCCATGATTGTGATTAATCGATCAAGAAACTTAAGAGACGCGTAAAAAACGTGTGTTAAGAAATTATCAAATAAGAAATACTATCACAGATGATAGATTTCTTTGGTTGCATTTATGTCCACATATCTAGAAAATTGACTATATAGACATGTTTATGAAGACTTTTCATAAATGTTAATTTATTCTTCATGGAACTCGCATTCTTTCACACTCTTTCTTGTGCAAAGAAAGCCCACAAACGAGGCTGCAATTACCGGCTTGACATGAGTCATTTCCATGAAAATAAGCGATTCACTCGGATGCTTTTAAACAACCACATCAACTATTGTTCTTAAACATTGATCAAAATGTTCCTCAAACCCATTTAAAACATTTAAACAAACAACATAGAAACCCATTTAAGTCATAAAGTTTCACAGACTTAGTTTCTTCCCTTTTGTAAACACGTTCTAAGCTCCGTCTACTTTATGATTATATTGTGAGTTCTCTGTCCTAAATTTGTAATCTAAATTGTTTTCCAACTATTGCCCTAAATGAAAAGCATTGAATAAGTTTTTCTGATTGATTACATTTCTTAGAAGGTTGAATTTAGTCTCTCTATTGAATCAGCTAAACGCATGAGAAACCATGTATCACTGATGACCTTTCCATTTTAAGTAGACATGCTTAACTTTTCGTTTCAAAATGTTGGTGTTTGTTCAAGATTGATTTGTTGGCATTTACATGTGATTTTTTCTAAACGAGCTTCAAGGCATTAAACATGTCTCTTAATACATTTAGTTGAGAGGAGAAAGCCCTTACTGTGGCGAGAAGTTTTTGGCGAGAAGTTTAGGTTACCCTTGCGAGGTCCTCGAAAAATTTTCCACTCCTCGTTTTTTTGCCTTGTTACCCCACCAATTAATTATGAATTTCGTAAATGGGGACAAAACTAATAGAAAAGATGCAAGACGCGTTTAACATGAGTACCGAATAAACTTGACTTTTTATTCTGCATTGAACACAGCGACAGAAAATAGGTATGTATAAAAAACGCTATTTATCGCATTTCAAATTTTTACACAGTATTAAATTTAAAAGCGAGTAAAAAGCATCCGAAACCTCAAAAATTAGTTTTATGAAATGCTAAAAGTATTTAATTTTGATCAGATGCTGAATGGTGTTCTTGATTAATTAAGATTGAGATTGAAGATTGAAAACTCTAGTTTTAGGTAAATGAACATTAGCAGTGCATTAATAAGTGAAACAGTTTTCCCTTGTTCAGTTCCGCTACTGTATGATATTCTATGCTACGTTTTCCAAAGGTGTCCATGCAAATTTTGAAAGTAGAATGAAAGCCCTGTTAGGGAAAATGATTTATAAATTTTGGATTATATTCCTTATAGAACCGAACATCTCAATTCATTCATTTGAACACAAGACCTGAGTAACGAGAGGTCAAATTTTTATGATTATCTTGCAGTTATCAATATTTTCTTTCATTCATGTATATGAGCAATGCTTCAGTAGAACTTAAAGAGCGAAGTAAAATGATGGTTCTTCTTTTAAGTTTTATCTTTTGGTCATTGTGGGGATATTTCTTTGACTTTCGAAGCCGTGGGCAAGGTTTAATGAAAGAACTGAAGAAATTTGATTGCATTGCCATTTCAAGTTTTCTTTGACGTGTTGCATAAGATCGAAAATAAAACTAGCCGTGGGTAAACTTATGTACCTCATACTTTCAGTGATGCACTTGGTAAAAAAACGCAGAGGTTTAGAACCAGTTAGAAAATCGGTCCATATCTCTGAAACATTATTTCGTGAATATTCATTCTGAAAAACTCATGATTGAGGATCTCTGCAAAGTTTTACCAGTAGATTAAGTTGCAAAAAGTTCTACAAGTAAAATTTCATCACCATAGGCTTCTTTTTTACTTTCGTCTCCGTTTTGTTTTCTGTTATTTGTTCTATCACGCTTAACGGATGTTTTACTCAAATGAAGTATAAACTCCATAATCTCTAGGGTTCCAAATGCCTTACAACTAACGCCAGGGTTCATTGAATATTACTCTCTGTGCAGCCGGTACTCATTCCAAACACTTATGTCGTGTGGGAAATTTAGGTTAAATTTTTTCTTTCCCAAAGGGGAGAAACATCTGGGCTGATATTCCCAGGTTGTGAACCGACGACGATTCACGAAAGACATATACTCTAAACTACTTGGATATGTATACACCTCAGTAAATATGAAATAATTATGGACTTATTCATCTGATACTCTCCCACGTTTCATAGTTGAGAAATTTTGTAGGTATCATTGCCAACGAATCCTCTCACAAATTTCCTAGGTAATAGACGTAAAGCGTTTAATTTTGAAATGAATGAACACATTTATTTCCGAATCAGGGTTTCACAATATATTATAAAAGTCTTACAGCTCAGAGAGGGATATTAAATTGAAAAATAAATTGTAGAAGAGTGAACTATCATAGCAATCAGATTTTTACTGAAAATAATCAAACAAAATTTTGAACTCCATACCGGGTAATAGTGAAGCACGTGTGTCAACATTAGTGAACGTGTCTTTTCAGGTGGTTCTTTGTAATGTCTAAACCTGTTATTTTCTGTTTTTGTTTTTCATGGGTTTCAAGTTTTTTTTTTCAAACAGATGTCGAACTAACAAAGATTGTACACTGTTTCATGCCCTTCTCTTATTTGCACAGCCTTTGGCACTTCCAAGTCGTATTCTAAGGAATTGTTAGAGAAAAAAATTTTTTACAATGGACATCTGAATAAACCTTGAAAAAATATACTGTTCGTTTTTCCATTATCTTTTTTTTTCTTCCTGCTTGAACCAAATTCATGACCCATGTTGTAAAGTGAAAAATGGGTTTTCCATTCTGCTCAAAAAACCAATGCTAATTTTTAAAAATTGGCTTTTACTGTTTTTATTTATCAATGCCAGTAGTCAATAACGGGGTTGATTATTTTAGCGATCCCGTGTTTATACTTTGTTGAGATTGCTTTTATTTTGGTTGCTTTCGAGGATAATGAATGAGTCACATCTGAATTTTACAGAATAGAGCATCGCCAGTTTTTTCATTCTAATTAACCAGGTAGTATCGGGGTGCAATTTTTTTCTCCTATATCATAAAACGATCACTCACCAGTCGAAACCAGTGCCAAGACAACGAAGCCTCTCGGGTAGTTGGTGCACCAGCAACATTGCTGAACATCGATCTAATGACAATCAGGTTAATTGAGTGCTCTGTCTTATATTTATAAACTAAATTGTGTTTTTAAACTATCACCCTAGATGATAAACACCGCATACGTTTTTATGATTGATCACATTATTTTCTGGGCTGCAATATGTAATTTTCCTCGGAGGATTAATTTTGGAAGAAATCATGATTGAGTACCTCTGCAAAGTTCTCCCTATGGATTGGGTTACGAAAAGATCTACAAGTTAATTTTTGTCATCAGGATGTTTCTTTTCTATACTATACCTTCAATTCAAGTTTGAAATCCTTAAAAATTTGCGTTGTTTTCGCTCATGTCTGAGTTGTTTTACGCAGAGTTTACCTTCATTTCTAGAGGTTCTTTGCTCAAGTGTGAGGCTGGGTTGCAGAACAAAATAACATAGCTATGTTTTGGAAATCAGGAAATTATTTTAAATTTCGAATTTAATTTTCTTACTTACTCAAACTGAACACAAAAATCACGTGGGATATCTACAAAAATATGGAAAAAAGATGAATTAAATTTTATTCATTATTTCATTGCATATTGACAAATGCGTACAGCATTATCATGATTTGTAACTAATGACAACTTCAATACAGAAAGTCTTATGCATGCAGACTCGAATTTTGCATCAATTGAGAAACAAAGCTTCAGAACAAGTGGCTCCAACTGATGTCTCAAACAAGACATTCAAGTTGAAAATCACTCCTTCGAGGGGCCATGTTTGTTAAGGCGCAAAATACACACCAAGTCTCGCACGCAGTCACCGTTTGTGTCATGCTTCTCACACTCAGAACACTCGACCCTGGCGATCGGATGATACCGAATCATTGGACTTGGCCAGTTTGGTTTCCCTGGCTGAAGTCGGTCAAAGAAAGCAGGTTGTCGATCTTCTTTGGTGAGCAGACGCACGCCTTCACTTGCCCCCAGAGAGACCACAAGAAGCAGAAGTATTGTCGTGCCCTGATACTTCATCTTGTCGGGAATTGTACGAATATGAGATGAGACTCAATAACATCAGCGATACTGCAAATATAAATAAAGGTTGCCGTTATTTTAGTAGAAATTTGGACTGTATTGTCGCCAGGTGTTTTCATTGTTAAAGTCAACAGAGATGCACATATCATCATTGCTCACTGCACATGCCTGCGATGAGTCGTGCGTTAAAAACCTTTGGTTGCTTTTTAGATAAGTAAATGAGTACGATCATCTTGTCACGGATTACAAAAATAACTTCTAATTTTCTGAACACAAATACTTCTTTTAAGTCCACATGAAATTTCGAAATATTCAAATGAGCGCTTAACCTGAAATCTGTTAACATTCAAAAGTGCCTGACGTTTACCGTATGTAAAATTTGTTAATTTTAAAATGAATTCCATTAACATTGTCTTAAGAAAGGACTACTGTTACTTAAAAAACTTAAAAGTACGTACCGAGTAGCAGCAGCGGTCTCGAAAAAGCTCTGTAGTTCACTGGTCAGTGTGAGGATTGCTAATGGAGCCGCAGGTTTTATCAACAGCAGATTGCAGGTGCCGGAAAGCTTTGATCAATTATCAGCGGCAAGAATTTTAATGAGGTTGACGTTCTTTAAGAGATGCTTTTCGGGTGCTCTCACTAAAATTCATCGAAGAGGATACTTTTATTTTGAGCATATTTTTTTCAATTTCGTCGTATTAATAGACTGAAGTTTGCGGAACCGATCATAGAGCTGCTCAACAAACGTTTTCCCAAACAACGCATATGCTTGTTACTTATTTCTCTCATCTTTGATCATATATTTACAAAGTGGTGAACGAATCAAGCAAAGAGTCGACAGAGCTGGAGATTGTGACTCCATTGTAGTAAAATTCTTTTCAAACTGCTACGACACCGCCATTGGTCTAAAAATATTAAGGTATCTGTTTCCCCACTAAATGTAGTCCCAACAATATCGGCCTACATATCACTAAGGCCATAAGGATCAAATTGCGGAACCTTACATTGAACTTGAAGTGCAATGAGTGCGTAAGTTTGCATGTTATTATAACTTGAAATACCGTCTGTGTTCAAGTTTGCACCATATAATGAACTTGAAATACCATGAGTTAGTAAGTTCGCAGCTCATAATAAACTTGCAGTACAATGAGCGTTTAAATTTGCAATTTGTTATAAGCTTAAAAAACCATGAGTTCGTGACTTTGAATCTAATGAAAAATTTGAAGTACGAGTGCGTTAGTTAACTTCGGTTGCTCAGAGGAGAGCCAGCCTTATCTGTCGGGAGGCTGCCGCTTGGTTCCAATTATGAGTAACTATCACAGTGGGCGCTTCGTTAGTGAGGTTAGTGCAAGTAAATCTATTTGTTTTTTGAAAAATGATGCATGTCACAAATATATTTACGTACTTCCATAAAGAAATCATAACTTCACAATTTAATCAGTGAAAGGATTTCTTGTTTTCTACTACTTCTCCTCTTGTTCCCGATTTTGATAATTATATTTATTATATTTATTCTCAGTGTCTTCGCCAACACTGGAATGAAACTCCCAAAGGTGATGCTGTGTGATTATTCTTTGTTAAAAACACTGAAAGATTAAATCTAAAGTTCCTCGCCTTTCAAGCATTCATTTTACTCCCAAATAATTATAGTTTTGCGTACACCGCAACCACACTGAATTACATGGCTCCCACTTTCACCACGCTTTCACCCACAACACCATAACCACACTGAATCACATAGCGCCCACTTTCA
>JACJUY010013571.1:0-11751 GCA_014220935.1 Platorchestia sp. MABIK | reverse complement strand
TGAACAAATAAGTATTCACTGTTTAGCAATCTTTATTTACCAACTGAGGTTATTATCCGACTAAATTTAATTATAAAGGAAATTTTTCCTCATTTACAGGCGTAAAATAGTAATATAATGTAGCATTTAGTGTCAGAAATAGCAGCGTGAACGCAAGCAGTATGGACAGTATGTACTAACACACAATGTGCAGAAGCAAACGCGGCTCTTTTCGGTTTGGGGGCCTATCGAATTTTTATGTTTTCTTTTCGCCAAAGTATATATTTTGGTGTGAAAAACACGAAAATGATAACCATTTTGTGGAGAAATTATTTATTAAACTCATATCCATTAATATTTTATAAAAAACTGCCGTTTCTCGGTCCATTTTGGCCCCGCAAACTCACACAGACAAGAATCTATCATTTGTCGGTGAGTGCCTCCCTGGCGTTTTTTTCATTTTTAGACAATGCCATACACTCTCAATCATTTGAGTGTGTGCACCTGTTGCAGGGTCCACGAAGTTTTCACTATGATTAACAGTGAGGTGTTTGAAATTATACCCTTGGTTAGGTTAGGTTAGGAACACTTAATGAATAATTTATCCACAAAATGATTATCATTTTCGTGTTTTTCACACCAAAATACATACTTTAGCGAAAAGAAAACATTAAAATTCGATAGGCCTCGAAACCGAAAAGATCCGCAAACTCGCAACCAATTGTAAGATTCTCCGTGAATCTTTCAAACGTCTTGAAATAAAAAAAATGCAAGATTCGTAATGTACGGCGATTTACATACTTAATTGAAATAAAATTATTAGCTTCGTAATATTTGAAGATTTACAAGCTAAATTAAAATAGAATTTTCAGCTACTTGTTTATTAAATTTACAAAAACTTTAAAATGCACCTTCAACTTTATTTAATTGGTATGATTTTTGTTAGCCTGCCATATACTTTGATGAATCGAAATTGGGTCAAACAATATAGGTTTTAGTTGTAAAAGTATAATAATTTAATGTCGCTACTGTGTTCAACTATTCATGGAACATAGCTCTCACTTACTGACCGTACGTGACTCATCGGGAATTCGAAGTAAAAAATTCAGTTCGCGGGCCTGATTTAACGCCGTAATTCAACAGTTAGCCTACTAATTTACTAGGTATGAATAGGCTCTTTGTTGGATTATACTTTTACTTTAATGATCTATGACCTTCATTTTTATGATAAAATATGTATTATGGGAAACTATCGGTAAAGTATCGGCCGAATTTTGCCGATACCGATTCCGATACATCGGTACATCACTAGTATCCGAACATAAAAGTGAAGTTTTACATGCAAATTGGAGTCATCTTTTAACATGGTTGTATAAAATCCACTTTTCACCTCCGGCCGTTGGCGGGAATGCGAAGATGCTCGCACATTCCACGCTGCTGACGATTAACAGCGGAGAGATAAGGAACGTACTTCCGAGGTTTGGGCTTTTTTCCCCAGTTTCTTTGTGTGACGTTGAATTGGCATTGAACTCGTGAAGTTTAGGGCTAATTGCCTTATAGATACTACAGGATTAGCTTCAAAGGTTGCCTCAAGTAAAGCTGCATCAAATTCAACAGGACGACCTTCTCGAGGGCTATCTTCAAGGCCGTAATCCCCATTTTGAAACTTTTTGAACTATCCTTCGCATGTCCGAGCAGTAATTTCTTCTAAACCATTCATTTTTTGAATATTTTTGGCGGCTGTTGACGCATTACATCCTTCGTAAAACTGAAACAGCATTATGTGTTTTGCTGACGGCTCCATGTTAATTGAAAAGTTGAAGATAAATGAATGTTGAATATATAGGTGAATTTCACGGCGACGTGTATGAAAGACTGCAATAGTGATTGTCTCGTAGAATAGATCACAACTTCATACCTTCTGCAGTGATACAAGTTCAAACTTGTTACAACATGAAAACTTACAGGACTTATGATACGACTTGATATTTTGTTATGAACGGTGGAACGCGTTAGCTTAAGAATGAAATAAGATGGTTTCCCAACGTGCACTGCTTTGTCTCATAGGTATATAATCACCAACTTGCTAGTTTTAGTGGTAATTTGAGTATAATGCTGTCTTTTTCTTAGAAATGCTGTCTAGTAATAATAGGAAAAGTTCTTCCTCACAGGCCAGTTCAAGTCCCGGCTCTCTTGCCTTTCCTTTCAAGAGAGAAGTAGACGATGACTGCACTGAGGCACGTTCAGGGCACTCAGGAGCAGAGGACAAGTTGAGTCAAAACAGCTTTGGTGTGTCCAACTCTAGCCCTGCTCATCAGGGACCAGATGGAAAATCTCAAGGGAGAGCCGATTCGCTACCATCAGATGGGTCGAGTAGCTGCAGCTGTATTGAGGCCACACCTCCTGGCAGACTCATGTTACAGCCCTCACAGTGTGAACACTGTAATTACTCCACTGGTAGGAGGGACCTTATGAAACTACACCTCCGTGTCAGGCATGCAATGGGATGTTACTACGAGTGTGAGTTGTGTGATTACTCTTCTATGTACATGAGTACTTTGAAACGACATGTAGTAGAGCAGCATGATGGTGAAAACCTGTGCAAAGGTTTACCTGGGCGTTACCAATGTCCTGGTGTAAAAATGATGGGGGAAAATCAACTTGAAAGACATGGTCAGGAAGAGCTCAAATGTAAATTCTGTGGCGTTCTTTTAGTCATTACGCCCAGTTCAGAACCGCCTAAAAAGAGTTTATTAAACAGTACTCAGGTGTTCAAGTGTGAGAAGTGCAAAGATTCTTCAGCTAATGAAACAATTTTTACGCTGCGTCTGTCAGGTAAACGCAGGATAGCTCATATAAGCAAGCAGGGTCAATCTCAGCTTTATATATGTAAGTTGTGTGACTATTCCTCTGCTCGTCAATGCGAAGTTGAAGTACACCAAGCTTCCAGTCATGGTAAAGGTCAGCTATTCAGATGTGGGTTTTGTGACTATTCCAATACTCGTAAATGCTTAGTTGAACTACACCGAGCCAGCAAACATGGTAAAGGCAAGCTGTTTAAATGTGAAGTATGTGACTATTCCTCTGTGCGTAAATACTATGTTAAGTTACACCAAGCTAGCAAACATGGTAGAGGTTGGCTGTTTAATTGTCAATCATGCGACTACTCCACTGCTCGTAGAGATTGTTTTAAAATACACCAAGCCTCAAAACATGGTAAAGGTCAGCTGTTAAGATGTGAATTATGTGACTATTCCACTGGTCGTAAATCCGATATGAAAAAACACCAAGGAAGCAAACATGGTCGAGGTAAGTTGTTCAGATGTGAGGTATGTGACTATTCCAATACTCGTAAAGATTGCGTTAAACATCACCAAGTTAGCAAACATAGCAAAGGTCAACTATTCAGATGCGAGTTTTGTGACTATTCTTCTGGCAATAGGAGACATATTTCCCTACACCTAGCCAGCAAACATGGTGATGGCAGGCGGTTCAAGTGTGAGCTTTGTGACTACTCCTCTGCTTTTATAAATGAAGTGAAAATACACCAAGCCCATAAACATAATAAAGGTCATCTGTTCAAGTGTGAATTGTGTGACTATTCCTCTGCTCGTAAGAATAGTTTTACAGTACACCGAGCTAGCAAACATAGTAAAGGTTAGCTGTTCAAGGGTAAATTATGTGACTATTCTTCCGTGTATAGAACCCACGTTAAACGACACAAAGCTCGTGAGCACGGTGAGGTTGAATTAATTCTAATGTGAGGTATTATTATTTCTGTTTCAGACAGCATCATTAGGGATGGCACAACACTGTCTAGCATGACATGGTTGAGCCGTGATTGTGAAAGATTAATGAATAATTATAAAATAGTGTCTCCAACTTTCCCTACTCGAGAGTACCTTTGATGGGGTTAGGAAGGTTTGAAGTATCATTTAGAAACGCGTGATGGCGGTTGTTAGTTTATTTATTTTTATTTTTGTATCTGATGCCTCCTCCTGTTTGGGTATTCTGACTTGTGATCATTGCACAGGGATGGCATTTCATGGAACAATATAGTGCTACGCATAAATTGATCTTTGCCGAGTAGATGAGTACTGTATTTAAATTTATTTCATTGGTGCGGTAATTGATTGGGTGAATGAAACTGTTACTAAGTTACAACTAGCATAAATTTTAACAATATTGGATACCGATGGTTATTCGTATACCGTAAATGTGATGCACCTGAGAATGTGATCTAATAGCTCGATGATGAATGCTTCGTGTTTGATGGTTTCCTTTTTTCAGAGGCCTCTGTGCTATAATGCACAGGGTGTTTTTTAAGTACGGGACCCGGAAAATCTTCAAAAAATTTTGATACGATGGACGGATTTTTGAAAACGACAATAGAGTCCCGCGATTTATATCTTTTATTCGGACTTATTTCTGAAAATGACATTCTTCATGTGGCGTCCGCTCGACTGCAAGCAATATTGGGCGCGTGTTTGCATGCTTCTCGCTACAGCACTGATGAGGGTGGGACTGATCAGTCTTATTTCTGAGGTAATGGCATTCTTGGATTGAGTCAAACCTTCTTTGTCGGAGAACTTCACAGATTGTACTCTCTCTTAAAATTTCGCTGGGCTAGGACAACGTTTCTTCCATTAGGGAAGTATGCAGCGCATATGAAAGCTAATTGTTCCTTAGCCCAGTTCGTCATCTTGGCGGCAGTTTAAAGCAGGATGAAATTTACTGTGTCCTTTGATTTGAATTTTGACTATTTCATCATGGATACGCAGGTGCCAAATGAAAAAAAAAATCTTATGATTCTACTGCCGTTTTGTTTTCAAAAATCCGTTTATTGTATCAAAAGGCCCGTATTTAAAAAACTCCTTGTATGTTTGTGTATTTCTTAGAGCTTGGATTACATTGTGTTGACGGTCAAGTTCTTCAAATTTTGGTGTAAGGAACCATTATGTATAGTGTTAACTGTGTTGTGTAGGTAGCTATACTATGCGTGATGGTTTCCTTGCTTGGTGCCCATGCACACAGTGGTGCTGTTGTGTATGAATAAACTGATATCTGGCTCTTCACACCGCATTCTGATACTTTTTTTCGAGTTCTTACTCCAATACCAAGCAAAGGCAAGGTCCATTCGCGTCAATTTGTTTCCGATCCAGCACTGAAATTCATATCTTTGATATCTCAGATATCTAATTACTACCCCATACTTCAAAGTTTCTAAATACTGTAGTTGTACTGTTTGGTCGAAGATTTACGAGTTTCACCCTTATAGGAACACAACTTTTGTATCCGTGGAAATTAGCGTTCGCGAGGGGAAGATGTGAGGTCCCGAATTGAGGGTTAAATAAAATGTTCTCAGTTTTGTTGAAAATAATCTTTTTTGGTTTTCTGTTGGCCGTTTTTCAGTACCTCTGACTTTCTTTTTCAACTTTCACGTTTCCGAACATTTTTTCAATCACTTTTTTGTGCTAGGCAACTTGAGAGGGAAGACATGTTGTTCATAGATTTCGTGTTCTCTTAATTCCAAACTAAATAATGATACCGTAGTCGTTGCTTTCTTTGAACATTTTTTGAGTGGTGACGGAGACTGAAATTGACAAATGATTAATTAATCTCGGCACTGATAGAACGGTTCTTTTGATTTCATATCGTTTTGTCTGGCCCTCGATGCGTAAACAAGTTAAATGGAAAATGCTAAGTTCTGAGCTGTAAATAGGATGAGTCTTTTTTTTTTAAATAAAAGATGATTTTGTTTTGAATCATTTTTCGGTTTACTCTGTTATGGTTTTAAGCACCTCTGAGACATCAATGGCAAGTAGTAAGTTATGGAAATACTCCATAATCAGGCTGTAGCATAAAACTGGTGAAATTGATACATCAAAACAGGCGCATACATCTTTTACCTGTCTTATCCAAAATATTGCAGAAAGTGATAACAAATCAACAGTCATCTCACTTGGACGAGTCAAAATTACTTAATCGGAATCGATTTGCCATTAGAGTAACATAACACTCAAGACGCCCTACTACAATCGCTGAAAATATATAGTGATGTGGATTGAAAGAATGTGACACTGGCTACTGTTCGATCTCTCTAAAGCATTCTATAACGTCGAACATGATCGACCTTTACAAAAAACATTGAACATAGTAGTAGACATGCAATGCATTGAAAGTTACATGTCAAATCGATCTCATTGATTCCGGTTAGACAACAAATTGTCCCAATTCATTGAAAACAATTTTGGTGCTCTTCAAGGATCAATTTTTGGCCCGTTATTGTTTTCTATTTTCATGAACGATTTCTCCAATGTCTTCTAATACTCTAACCTCTATGTTTGCGGATAATACTCAAATTGTAATGATAAGCTCTGTATAGGAAATACCACGGACACAAATTAAGGGTGAAACCCTAGCAGGCTGAAATCAAGGTATGACCAAAATGGTCTCGAACTAAATGAGAGCAAAACGCAATGCATCATTTTTCGATTCAAATATGCAATTGGAAAAATCCAAATCTCACTCATACGGTAGGGAAGGATGTAATTGTCATCAAAAAAAGTTAAAAATCTATGTATTTGGTTCGATATGAACATGTCCTTTAAATCTCACATTGAGAAAACTAACAACAACAATTTACGGATCGTTAATGTTTCATCATCGTATGAAAAGAATGTTCAATAAAAAATCTAGGTTATTGGACATTCACTCTTTAGTTTTATCACGTATTGAGTATTGCACCCTAGTATAAGGAGATATACCCCAATGTCTTCAAAAAGATTGAAAAATATATGAATTTGGCTACCAAGGTGGTATGCAAAGGTAAATTCAAAAAGAGTGATCCCGCTACCCCACTCCTTAATAAATTCGACTTCACTCCAATTCAGGAAAGTTTCATTATGCAGGAAGCCCAACACGTATTCGCTCTTTTATAGCTTTCTCGGAGCAATGTTAAAATAGCGCAATTCCATCCCCTCAGTCACCAACCAAAAGCGCAATAGAAACAATGATGTCTTGGTCAACTATCGTTCATCCCACATTGGGCAGAATACTTTGTCAATATGAGGCGCCTTACTGGAAAGCAACTTCTCTAAGGTCTCAAAATCCTCAAACACTGACAGAATTTAAAACCAAATTAACTCGTCATCTACATAGTGACTTCTCAATAATTGTAAGAGGCATAACATACTGAAAAGTAGTTACGTATTTCTGACGCTAATATTCTAAATATCATTACGTTATACTACATGTACTAAATTTTTGGAATATGCCTGTGGGATGTGATTGTTCGTATGGTAATATTTACGTACATGTGTTTACACAGGGTGTCTCAGAATTCCTCGACCAAAATTAAACTCAAGGTTCCTTGCAATTGAATAAGCATGACTCTATAGAGGCATGTCCGAAAGTGTCGAGTTTAAAAGTTACGTTGAGTTATTTTCTACGAATACCGGCGACCTGCTGCACTGTGCCATAAAGATAAAGATACCCGTGGGGAATGTCGTTGGGTTATTGAAAAATCAGTGTCAGAATGTTTTTTTTTATCACCTAACTTAGTCCTACAAGTAGAATTTTTAGATTCGATAAAACATGCAACAATAACATAAATACTTCCCTTTCTATGATTCTTCGTGCAGGTATATTGATCACCTAAAACACAACTTCGTTGGCAGACGGTGCGTGAGCGCTTAATATTTGAGATTTAAGAACTTCTCAGCATGGAATAACTCGAAAATGGTGGAGTTTTAAGATTTTTGTTACTCCTGAAAATCGCTTGATTATACGATTTTCTATTATAGTTTAATTTTTACCTCTATTTCTAAAGCACCCTGTATATGTATAAAAATATGCATATATATGTAAGAACAGTTTTGTAAAATTCCTAATCAAGCGACATGCATCTGACCTATAAATAACGTATTTTTTCAAGTGAACTAGAGATACTTTTTGAAAACCTGTCATTTATGCACGAAGACTTTCAATATTGTTCCCTGATGTCAAGAAAGCCAAAGCTTGGATGTCAATGTACGTGGAAACTGTCATAAGTGTTTTCACCCCACAGAGTTAATCATCTTCATTGCATTCATAAAAATATGAAGGTCAATATTGATTTTAGGCCTTTCACGGAAATTAAAAATTCCGTTCCAAAGAATCACTAAAGGAACATATTTAAAAACGTTTTACATGAATGACATTCTGCTCGCTGATGCGTTATTTTCGAGTTATTCAACTTTGTGGTTATAAGAACGTCGTATATAAAAGTGAAGGAACGGACACGTAAATATGCTGTAATACGGTACTAACATAACGATGGGTGAGGTTAGGGTAGGTTATGGCAGGTTAGTGAAATAAACTACTATAAAATAACATAAATCAACCTAAAATAGCTTACCTTAACTTACCCAAACCGTCTCTGTTCGTTTCCCGCCAAGAAGTAGGCGTGTCCCGCCAGAAAAGTGGGCGTCACCCAACAATGCGGCGACTAAGCAACCGACCAAATAATGTTATTCCTCTCTGAACGTAATTATTGTTATATCTTGAAAATAACGCATCAGCGAGTAGAATGTCATTCCTGTAAAACGTTTTTGAATGTGTTTCTCTGGTGATTCTTTGGAACAGAATTTTTAATTTTCTTGAAAGACCTAAAATTAATATTGACCAATATGAACCCTATTCAACTTCAATGAACTAACAAAATGATGCATTTTCATGTGTTTTCTTTCAGTCTTTGGTTAAGCATTGACGTGAATCGTCATGGCACCTATGCATGGTTATCAATTGAATACATTTGCATGAAAACATTTAAAAATGTAACTTTATCTAATGTATTAATCTTGTATGACATTTAAGTTTTCTTTTGTTATTCACGTCCTGAAATGTTCTTGTTGCCCTTGTGTGGAGCTATTTTTCACTTCTTACGCTCGTAAGTATATTATGCATTATCTAGGTGGTCTATTTCATGTAATACTTTTATTGTGTTGTACATGTCTGGGTTGCCGTTGTAAAACCTGTTCATGTTTCTGACTCAGGTACTGTATTGCGTCACGAAAATTGACATGGAAATATCATTAATTTTTGGCAGCCGAAAACATTTTCTCCCATGTTCTTAATTACCATACTAGTTGATATGTAGGAGTGAATATATAGTTCTGATTTTCGACCTCGTAGTCTTGGACGTAGTTTTTTTAATCCACCCGTTGTACTTTCGTAAATAATTCCATACACCGCAAGTCCCTGAGCTCGTATTTCAATGTTACGATGCACTACTACTGATGTTTTCAACAATGCATAGTCACTGAAATTACCCCTCAGGGGGATACAACTATTGTATCTATGGGAATTAGCGCTCCCAGGGGGACAAATGTAAGGGCCCGAGCTAAAGGTTAGGTAGGCTTTCTTTTTGTTAAAATAACATAGGTTTTTGTTTTGTTACGAACCAACTTTTTTTCGGATCACTGCTGTCCTGTTTTTTCAACACCTACCACTTTCTTCTTCAACTTTGATCTTGTTTCATGAACTTCTTTCTCATCTTACTGATTTTATGCCCTTTCTGCATAGATTCACGTTCCCTTAACTCTATACTAAATGGTGCCTTCTTCCTTACTCTCTTTGGATCTCATTTGTTGAGGATAGGGAGGCTTAAACTAACTAATAATCTAATCTAGTCACTGAAATTATATCTTCTTTTCACTGTGTAGTTGGGTATATTATCAAACCTAGGTTAAGAACAACTAGCAGGACCCGTGGAAATTCCACGGACAATGTCGTCAATAGGCTTTGGGGACCCGTGAGAAAATTCTATCAACATTACTGAACAAATTTGAACATAACATATTCTAACCTACTTTGTCCTAACCTTAGCTAACCAAATCTATCGTAACCTAACAAATCTTAACCTATCCTAACCTAATCTATCCCACCCTAACCTATAACTTTACCCATTGCATCCTTAGGCTAGGTGGACCCGTGAAAAAAATTCGGTCAACATCACCTAACAAATTATAACACAACATATTTTAACCTAACTCACACAAACATATGCAAACCTATCCTATCTTAACCCATCCTATCCTAACTGAATCTATTCTGATAATATGGTAAACATAAAAAACCGCGAACCCGTAAAAATTTTATCGACATAACCGACCTAACCTATGCTAACCTAACATATACTAACCTACCCTAACCGAACCTATCCTGATGATATGTCAAACATAAAAAACCGTGTACCCGTGAAAAAATTTCATCAACATTATCTAACAAATTCGACCATAACCCATTGTAGCCTATGCTATCCTAACCTAACATATTCTAACCCATCTCTTTCTGACCTATGCTAACCGAACCTATCATGATAATATGTCAAACATAAAAAACGTGGACCAGTGAAAAAATTCCGTCAACATCACCTAACCTAACCTAAGCGATGAAAGCGTCACCTACGAACTTAGTTTTAAGCGTATTAATATGTACTAGTAGGACCCGTGGAAATTCCACGGACAATCCCACAGTTAGGTGGATCCGGTCATCATTGGCTTACCAATTCCAACCTAACCTATTCTAACGAAACCCATCCAAACATATTCTAACGTATCCTATCCAAACTGTTCCTGAAAATATGTCAAACATTAAAAACCGTGAACCCATGATAAAAATTACGTCAAAATCTCCTAATCTGTCTTAACGTTTTCTAAACTAACATATATTACCCTAACTTAAAACCAATGTCATCAGCTGGGTGGACCCGTGATAAAATTCGGCCAACATTCAACATTACCTCACCAATTCTAACATGACATATTCGAACCTAACCTGATAATGTCAAACAAAAAAACGTGGACCCGTGAAAAAATTCCATCAACATTACTGAACTTTTGCAAACCTAGCCTATCCTAACCAAACACCACCACCTAACCAAACTGATCCTAATAATATGTCAAACATGAAAAATCGTGGACCCGCGAAGAAATTCGGTCAACATTATTTAACCCATACTACCCAAACCTAACATATTCTAACCGAACCCATCCCCAAAATACGTTAACAGTAAAAAACCGTGTCCCGTGAAAAAATTCAGTCAACATTACCTAACCAATCAAAACCTAACATATCTTTAACCTATCCTAACCTGACACATCTTCGACCTATCCTAACCTAACATATTTTAGCCTATCCTAACCGAACTTTAACCAATGTCATTGCTAAGCTAGGTGGACTCGTGAAAAATTTGGTAAAAATTCGGTCAAAAATTCTAACCAAACCTGTCCCAACATGTATACACTAACCTATCCTATGCTAATGGAAGCTTTCCTGATAATTTGGCAAACATAAAAAATCGTTGACCCGTGAATAAATGTCGTCAACATTACCTAACCCATGCCAACTATCCTCACCTTACCTATCCTATCCTAACCCTACCTATCCTAACTCAACTTAACCAATGTCTCGTCTTAGCTGTGTGGCTTTCGGACCCGACTCCGTGCGGGAAACGTGGGTTCGAGTCCCGGCTCTGGTGGCGATTTTCTCCGTTGGGTATAGGAGACAAGATTCTAAGCACAATACCCCACTCTACCCAGGTGTCTGAAATGGGTACCGGTCTCGACTGGGGGAAAGCGTCATGGCGTCCTTGTGTTAGTTATAAGGCATTTGAAAAGGCAATGTACTAGGGGATATGTATCAGGCTTGAATTGGAAATAAAACATCTGTAGATGCCGATGTTTGTTTGTTTGTTTATGTCATTGTTAAGCTAGGTGGACCCGTGAAAAA
>JACJUY010013570.1:4897-19467 GCA_014220935.1 Platorchestia sp. MABIK | reverse complement strand
CGGGCCCTCACATTGTCCCCCTGGGAGCGCTAATTCCCATAGATACAATAGTTGTATCCCCCTGAGGGGGGCACCTTATTCAAATGCATCGCACACCTCCAAGACCTAATCACGCACTTCTGCCGCAATGTCACGTCACGGCTCCAGCTTATGGAAAAATTCTCCAGCAGATTTTCCAGCGCCCCTGATAGACGAATTTAGGTACTTGAAAATAGACGCGACCACGTCAGTCTGTGGCTATGCCCGAAAACTCCACGTCAGTAGGTGTACTTCCTAATGTTTGAGCGTACCCAAATATCTTCAGAATGTCACGGTAACAGTTGCTAGTAAATAAAGCTCCGATACGCAAATCCATTACAAGGCAAAAACTCGAAAGCTTCACATTGCCTCTAAATGCCAGTATAGTGGGGGCGAGGCACGCAAACTGAATGTATTCCTTCGTGAGAATCCTTTCCCACTTGAATTTCTGATCTCTCTGGAAAAGGAAAATACATACCATAAAACACTCTTCGTCTTTGATAACCGTCTCGTTTACAGGCAGTCAACAGCTGTCCGCTTTTGTGATGCCAATTGCTCCTCGGTGGATCAACAACTTTGTAAATTCATTCGCTTTAGCATAAGAGGCACAGCCTCGTAAAATTATTTTAGAACACTCGAAACTCGCTACCAATGTACTGCACTAATACCCGTCAGTTTTTCCTTCTCATCTCTTTGATATAACGGCGACCTGTCTCAACAGCAAACAAGCATTCTCCGTACACTTGAGATGACTTAACCGGCTTCGCCCTCTCGTTTACGCAAAATTGCCGTCGTTTCATTTTCATACCTACTTTAGTTGTGTAGCTATTTCGAGTAAATTTTTTACTCAAATAGAAACCTGCAATACCCACTAAATGCAATGCAAAATGTTACTTTCTACGAGCTTCTAGAACAGCTATCGCACCCAAAGCTGGCTGTTGCTTCTCAATAAACATTAATAAGGCTTTCATAAAAATCTATACATGAAAGGACCCCAGAATAATCCAGTGAAAGTTCGATAATGTCAAAGAGTACGATTTTTTTAGACGAGCTTCTAGCTTCTCTGCATCACTAAAGAAGCGGCCAAGATGATCGTCTCGACTCGTCCGCTGCAACACTGGTCTCCATTCTCTCACAACTGCAGAGCAGTTGTTGTTATTCTCAAGCGCACTCATCACTAACACAAAACACCGCACAAAGTTGCCTCTATGTCAGCAATTTTAAAAGTCTTTTAAAAAGGTCAGGACTTCGAAACCAGCAAATATCCAACGAAAGACTAAATGGTGTTCTCAAGAGAGTAAATATGGAGGATCCTTTAAACATGGACTCAAAGAAACGGGGAATCTACCGACAGAGTAGATTCCACATAAGATCTTCTGCGCATAGAGATTGCTAGTTAGGAAGAAAAATTTTAAAACAAGATAATGTTGAAGAAAAAGTAATGGGCACTGATTGACAGGAGAGCAGTGAAATGAAAAAAATGTGGTTCGTTACAAAACAGAAGTTACTCATAGAATAAAAAGAAAGCCTAGGTAACTAGAGCTCGGGACCTTATAGTTTCCCCCTGGGAGGGCTAATTCCCACCGATTCCTTGAGGGCCCAGACCAAAGAAATGGACAGCTTACAATCATTGTTCTCTTCTTAGCTGATCTCTCTTTTTTCTTAGATAATAACGTGTTAGTTTTACAAAGCCATCTGTTCTTTCGGAGAGTTCTCGAGACGTGTGATTTCAAAATACACTTCCATGAAAGAATAAAAATCAATCATCCAACTCTTATTTTACTCGAACAAAAATACTCAAGACAAAGATACTGAAATAGAACATCGAAATAAATGTACAGTGGATACATGAGCTACTTATGAGACTGGTTGCGAATCACATCATCCAATCAGATGCAAATAAGTAAAAATTTCATGGCGAGTGAAAACAGCGACTACACAGAAAATCTAGACAGAATGGCTGCAATGGCTAGCCACAGATATTTGACCAGTAGTGCCACAGTTTCAAGATAAAGTAATAGAAAAGGACCAGTAGTAGCATGATTAGGGACTAGCAAAACCTCACAGTAAATGAATAGCGTGACGGATAAATGCAGCTTTGTGCGAGCTGTCCTACGCTTGCCAAGTGACCAGTGTATGAGTACAGGAATTTTTACACGATGTTAACAAACAAAAGGAATACCTCTGAGCGTATTTTCTCCTTCACTAACTATGCCTAACTCTAACTTTTTCAATTTTTCATTGCATTTCCTCGATGTGGCAAAAAAGTGTTAACAAGGGTGAGAATTAATGGGGGGGACAATCTGCCTCAAAGGTGACAAGTCCAGTGCAGTGGATAATAAAAAAAATCTGAGTGATCCATAATGCATCATCCTAACAGCGTTTCTTGAACCGAAATTTCTGAGCGATTAACTTCTGAACATTTGGAAGTACGTTGGATGCATATAAATATACGCATACATTTAGTAGTAGTTTGAGACTGTTTCAATTGCCAAAATTTTTCCAGAAAAGTAAGGAAAGGGACCATTTAGTAGGGACTTAGGAAAATGTGGAATCTATGCACAAAGCGTGTTCTCACACACGACTCAGCACACAGAAACATTAGGTTAAGGAGGAAAAACGACAAAGAAAAGAGAGGAAAGAAAGTACAAAAGCGGAAAGAATCAAATTGGATACGAAAGATAGTAGTCTGGGGGGTCCCAAAGGCCAATCTGTAGCTGAGGTAACCTAACAAGTGTCTCACTCGAAGAGAGCCAGACCGCATAGCATAGGGAAACCTAATTAACCTAACAGATTGTTTATGCTGTGCTCCCTGAGGAGCAAGTATGTTGGAGATAGAAGTTATCTTCCTCCATGAACGACAACAGCAAAAAAAATAAATCCAATCCTACAAAGAAACTACATAGAGTCGTCAGCAGCAAAATAAAAATTGTAGATTTCATTGTGAGTAAAGAAATCTCTGAGTTTACCTCGCGCACAATGACAGAGATAGACACAGGCACTTGCAGCAAACACCGCCAACTAAAGCTCACAAATACAACACATCCCACCAACAGTGTGATGAGAAAATGATGAATTCTACTTCTGCACACTCCCTTGACTGAAGCAGTTACATTTCTAGGCAACAGTTGTTACATTGAAAACTTTATACAAAGACACACGTATATTACATATAAAACGTTCACTGATAGTTATGGCTGCGTTGCATACTTGGCAGCATGACAAAGAACTTTCTAAACATCGTTTATTAGAAAAACAATTTCATGCTCACTGGTGACTGACAGGATGTCTGAATCATGAGCTGAGAACTGAACGTATCAAGTTAGACGCTACCACAGGCTGGGGATCGAGCGGGCATCTGGCTCATCACTTCTCAGGAAGCACACTCACCAGACAAGATCGAAGAATCAAGTTAATAGCTTCATTGGTATAATAAACAAAGGAACGTGGAGCTATGGCAGCCAACAAGGACAGCATCAGGTGTGTGTGCCAAGGAAATTGACCGGACAAATCCACAAAAAAATCTTTTCACAAAGTGAATTTACAACACTATAATTAATTGAAAATAATTAATACACATACATGGGTGAATTCAACAGTCATCCAGGTTCAACGCGTTGATTTGGACAATAACACATTATACCAGCCAAAATGGCATCAAATCGATCTACTTGGAAAAAAATTCACTATAATAGATAGTAGTAAATTTTCAGATGCTGAATGATCTACTGACCACTTTCAAAAATTTGACAATCAACTGGGTACATATCGGTTTTATTCGAATAATTTGCAAAGAACAGCACGGCACACAACGTGAAATTTATAAAGGCATATTTCTTCCTTCCATGCTCATAGTGACAGCACGCTTCATCTTGCCCATACTTTTTTTCTGCTGGAAATGAAGAAGCTGCTTATCAAGGCGAGTCTTCCGTGCCTTGACATTTTTGCGCACCTCCCCCTCGACAGTTGACTTGGGCCGCACGACGTAGTCGCTGCCCGAGGCCTGGGGCACCCTGGCGCGGTAGCACCAGCCGGGGTCGCCCGGTCGGAGGGCCTTGTTGTTCTCGTCAACGACTGGCTCTTGCTTGCGGGCCAAAAGGCGACCGGTTTCTTTCATTTCGCGGTCCCGTTCGAGTCGTTCTTCTTTGGTTAAAGATTTGAAATCGTCAGAGTTATTGAAAATTGGGCGTGCCCATTTATTGATTAGACGGCCGCAGCGTTCCTTATTGACACGAGTTTCTCTCGGGTGCCTAAACAAATACATAACAGCTTTACCAATACCTGAAGTTTTGAGCATTTCTTGTGACAAAGGAGGCAGGTTTGAAAGCCATTTAATTATAGAATCCCGAATGGAACATGAAGGAAGAGAACGATCAGGCATGGGAGCAAGCCAATCAGTGAGTGCAGTTAAGACATTGGCCTCAAGAAAGCCTTCAATAAGATCAGTCTTACTAATTTGGCGAATAGCCAAATCTAAGAGAGCCATTTTTTTGGTTGCTGGTTTATTTTGCAAGTTCAACTCGCGGTCCTGTTCTGCAGCTCTTCGCATTTTGGATACCATGACGCTTATCAGTTCTTCATTGTCATTAATTATATCAACATTCATCTTTCGTCGACGTCCACCCATAAGTTCTTTCTTACGAGCCATCATAGAATCAAAATCATTCACAAAATCGGGTTGATCAGCAGCCACGTCAGGCTGCACACCCTCGTCGTCACTTGAATCTGCCGCGTTCCGATTCTCAGTTGCACCCTGAGCATCAACATCAGCTCCATTTTCTCCATTTTTGTGAGCAGGTGCGTTTTCTTCATCAGAATCACTAAGCTGATGCTGTCGCTTTTGTCGCTTTGATTCCTGATCTGAGCCTGACAAACTAGAACTTCTAGACCGTTTGCCACTAGAAACTTTTTGTTTCTTAGCATGTTGCTGTTCTCCATCTGAGTCAGACTCTGAGAGAGCATGCTTCCTACGTTTTGCTTTCGGTGACGTACTTCTGCTTCCAGATCGACTCCTAGAGCGGGAATTGCTGGAATCTCGTCGTTTAGCACGTACACTCCCTGATCTGCTCCTAGAATGACTCCGTGAACGAGGGCTTCTGGATCGTCTTCTTGAACCAACGCTTCTTGATCGGCTTTTAGACCTTGAGCTTCTAGACTTGGGAGTGCCAGATCGACTCCTTGACCGAGCGCTTCCCGAGCGACTTCTCGATCGAGCGCTTCCCGAGTGGCTTCGCGATCGAGCGCTTCCCGAGCGGCTTCTCGGTCGAGGGCCTCCCGGGCGGCTTCTCGGTCGACGGCTTCCCGAGCGGCTTCTCGGTCGAGGGCTTCCCGAGCGGCTTCTCGGTCGAGGGCTTCCCGAGCGACTTCTCGATCGGCTTCTCGATCGAGGGCTTCCTGATCGACTTCTCGATCGAGGGCTTCCTGATTGACTTCTCGAACGTGGACTCCCAGATCGACTTCTCGAATGTGGACTCCCAGATCGACTTCTTGAACGTGGACTCCCAGATCGACTTCTTGAACGTGGACTCCCAGATCGACTTCTTGAACGTGGGCTCCCAGATCGACTTCTTGAATGTGGACTTCTAGAACGAATTTTTGCACGAGGACTTTTAGATCGAGCAAGTGGGCTACTTGTAGGACTCTTTGTTTGGTGACCAGGAGATTTAGAACCATTCTCTATTTGATCCAAATTTCCCGACACCTTGTTAGATGTAGTTGAACTCTTTGATTGAGATCGAGATGGTGCGGGGCTTCTTGAAGTACTCCTAGAGCTTACACCAGGACTTCTAGAACCACTCTTCGATCTAGGAGCTGGACTCCTGGAACCACTTTTAGACCTAGGAGCTGGACTCCTGGAACCACTTTTAGACCTAGGAGCTGGACTCCTGGAACCACTCTTAGATCTAGGAGCAGGACTTCTGGATCCACTAACAGATCGAGCAGCTGGACTTCTGGATCTACTAACAGATCGAGCAGCTGGACTTCTGGATCCACTCCTAGAACTAACCGAACTTCTGGATCGAGCTGGGCTTTTTGAGCCACTTCTGGAAGAGTGATTGCTCATCCTAGATGCAGAACCATCAAGTGCTGATGAGAGACGATCAGCAGCTGGCGATGGACTCTTGTCTTTATTGTGCCTGAGAAGAAAATTGTGATTTAATAAAAAGCTAAGACAAATAGCACTCAGGATAACTAACGTCAAGTAGAGAAACTTGAAATAGGTTAGACCTTTAACTATTTAAGTTTAATAAGGTTTGTCAATATTTTTGAACATTCACTTGGTGATATGAACTAAAAGTCTCAAACAAAATACAGTATTGGTGTACTTTTTGCAACGAAATCAGTAAAGCAACCAAAATTTTAAATGGAAACTTTTAATACATTCACACACCAACAGCACATTCCAAGTTAAGGACTTCGTTAGGTTTGTCTTTCTTTGAACATCTTACGGTTTCAACACAGCATATTGGTTGATGTATGCAACTAGATCATTCAACCTATATTTTATAGACGACGTATCAACTTTTTTCATAAGTCTTACGCTGCACTTTTAAAAATGCATCAATAATTGCTACAAATTAAAAAATTTACAAAAATAATTTAATAGCATCATCAAGTTATTCTTGGAGAGCTTGGTACATAAAGTTAAATGAACTATTTGGCAAAGACAGCTTCATAATTTTCAGAACCTACAAGCTCATATAAATCCATGTCTAACTTAATTCCGTTAGAACTTTGACCAATAAAGTATGTTCAGTTCTACCAAGGTTTTACAGACAAATTCATTTCTTAGACTATTCTTTGAAAAATGGGTTTCCTACTGGTTTTAGACAATACAAATGCTAAAATTATCAGCTGAAAATTTGAACCACTTATTGCACAAAAATTGAAAATTCATGCTAATTTTAATTTTCAAACACTAGTTCTTCAGTTCTTATCTTAGCATTGCAACATGAACTTCATGGAGGAATGCATTTTAAATATTTACTAAACAATTATCATAATATAATGTCTAAACTTTGTTGGCAGAATGGACTCTCAACTGCATTGCCGGCCTCGCTGGCACACAACGTTGTTCAAAATGTGCATCTGAGAACGCAGGAATGAGGCCTCGTACTTCATGCTAATATATTGCCACACCGACACCCATTGTCTATTTCTACACATTCTGTATTGAGAACCACGCTGACTTTCATTATTCATCATTATTGAACAATAAAACCCACTAAAATTAAGAATTTAGATACCTGATGAATAAATTTATGTGCATGCAATTTTTCTTTGAAAGCAGTAGTAGAAAATTCACCTAAATTCAATTGAATTTTAATCTTACAAAGCTTTTCATGATTGCATTTTGAAACATTAGAAAAAATTTGTTCAATCAAGTGTTTTATTTCCAGTCTCTAAAAAACAGAAATCATCATGAAACATGAATTGAGAGTTCACAAAGTTATAAAAACTTTGACAGTTCACAAACTGAAACAGTGATACTTTACAACTTTAGGAGTTTTGATCGTCCAACTCTTTAGAAATTCAATGATTGAGGTCTTCCAAGTAACTCTTACATGAATTTGTGACCCAATAGTCTAGACAATATCTCTGAGACAAATGCCAGAAGACTTGTAATTGAACACTTCTAAAGGGATAAATTAGGTGCAAGGGTACCATCCTGCTTGGCAGATATCAGCTGGAAATAGTGAAGTAGGAAGGAAAGACTGGTTCTGTCTGGGCAATGGATCAAGGATGCACTAACGCATTCCCAACTACCAACATAGCATGCTACTTCTATGTTATGAATAAATTGCGCAAGAACAGCAACCTGATTTACTTCACAGCAATATCTAAAATTACAGCAATGACCATCAGTGGATAACTGGAGTTCACAGCACATGCATAAAACTACACATTTTCAGTCTAAGCTAGTGAAGATGAGCAAATGACAGGAGCCAACCAGTCAAACACGCTTGTTGTACAACTGACGTTACCTCTGATGAAGCTCAAACTGCTCCCGTCGAGAGTGATGAGAATCTCTCGAGCCATTAGACCTCGCAGATCCTCCGGAGCGTCTGGAGTGAGCAGACGCAGCAGAGCCCACAGACTCAGAGTCTGAGGCTGGT
Organism: Platorchestia sp. MABIK; assembly: GCA_014220935.1. Classification (NCBI taxonomy): domain Eukaryota; kingdom Metazoa; phylum Arthropoda; class Malacostraca; order Amphipoda; family Talitridae; genus Platorchestia; species Platorchestia sp. MABIK. Next base: position 11,332 of record JACJUY010013570.1, on the reverse strand, counting down.
GCAGGGCTGGCAGGGGTGGACAGCTCACCTGATAAACAACAAAATATCTCAATACCATAGCTCAGCAAAGAGGTAAATCTTGATACACACTTGAAATAGTCGTTTTTTCAATGAACATGAAAAAGACTTAGGGGAAAACCTATTGAAAATCAAGAATTATGCTATTTCATTTAGAACTGCACAAAATTATGCTTCATTTTTCATTTCTTAACTAAGTGGTAGATTATGTAAGTTTAAGCCTCCCTAAAAAAAGTAAAGGTGTTCTCAATAAAAGAAAGAGAAAAGGCCCTATTTACCTAGTATGGAATTGAAATTACACAGAACTTATGTATACAGTGTGTCTGCACATCCTATACATAGAAACAGCAAGATTGAAGTACAAGAAACAAGATAAAAGTAAAAAAAGTACAAAGATTGGTTAAAAAAGCAGTGAAAAAAGTTCAAAACAAAACAGATATTCTCTTTCAACAGAAAGGTTTACCAACCCTTCACCATAGGATTTCACTTTTTTTAAGTAAGTATTAACCCATTCTAAGCGGCATAACTATACATAGCTCATCCCAAAAATGGTTCCATTCAGTGGCACGTTTATACATCGTCGCTGTTTCATTCCACCAGCTACACATAAGCGGTGGCTACAATATAAAAATTACGTGCAAAAAAGTGATGTCTGGCACCCTTTTCAGTTCCTCAGACAATTTTAAGCAAGTTGAACTATGAGTCCAGACTCTTACTAAACGCCAATGTGGGTGGTGCGTGATTGCATGGCAAGAAAGGTAGTAGACTTTTGCCACTACCTGCTTTGCCAACATTTTCTTGCTGTTTTTCCCAGTTGTGTTGAAATTTATTGACTTGTTATTTATTGTCCTCTAATGATAATAACAATAATAATAATCTATAATAATAATGATAAAATAATAATTTCATATCAAAACTCTTATACGCTTTTGTAAGCAAAATACTTCTTGTACATTCTGTTCAAGCTTTCAACTTTGTATCTGAGAAATCAGTTATCAAATTGATATGTACCATTCCATCTGTGATTGTAAAAACACATTTGTGGTCATGAACATACTTATTATTTTTACGTCAGTACTCAAGTATAAAAAACGTCAGTATGTACCAAAAATAAAAATCCAGTTAAAGTCTATACTTTAGAAATTATTCAAATTAAAATTTATTCATCCGTTATTTTTAATTAACGATTCCAAATAAACTAATAAATATACCGTTTTCATTCCTATATTTAAAAAAATTACGTCCAACTTGATCCCATTTAGCGGCAGAAACTATATATAATCACAAGCACATTCCTTCCATTTAGCAGCACGACTATTTGTAGCGTGTAGAAGTGACTGTCACCAACAGCAGCAGCTACTATATATAGATCATTTCAAAAGTTGTACACTATGGGTTAATTTGCCATGCCACTGAAATGAACTAATCAGGCATTACCACATCTCCAGGATTAACAAGTGATACTCTTACTCAATGAGAGGCTGACCTCAAATTTCAGCTCACTCACACTGCCAGCACTCATGCTAAACAGCACTGTCTCTGAGTTTGTAATGTGGAGCTGTTCTCAACCAGGCAAGCTGAAAAATTTCCTGTTCAAATGGGCCATGTCAATGAGGCTTTCTTCCTAATTTAACAGATAAATTTTGGATCAATGAATTGAAATACAGTGATATTATACAATTAACCAACTTACCATTTAAAACCCTTTCCAGTTTGAGACCCAATGTAAATCTCATGTTCTAAGTTGTAAAAACAGTAACCGATAGTAAAGACTTGGTAATACACACCTACAAATAAGTATTTTCATTCCATCTCCAGGAAATTTTAATAATAAGAGCATTAAATCAGCTGGAAAAAATTATTCTGTCAACTAGTATGCAGACCACTTGAAATGTCTAGCCTTCACGTTACCAACAAAAATGAATAGACATCAGATATCTGTTCAACACATTATTTGCAAAGAACACAATATTACTCAAGATCAAATTTTAATCATAAAAAAGTGAGAATAATACAATACTACATAACTCATACTCACCACTAGAATCCATATCTGGAAGAACAAAAATGTTCTAAGACAGATTCACTTGCAAATGAGTTGGAATCACAAAGGATTGTTAAATTTTCCAATAGGGGTTCTTTCCTGAAATCCACTATTTCAGAATGCTGAAAATAATGAGAATAAAATAGCTAGAAAGAGAACACACTCATTAGTAACACAATAAGATATGACAAGCACTTGCAGTATCTTAGCATTTCATTTATATCATTCTCTACAGCAACATCTAAGCTGGACACCTAATGATGTAATTTTCTAGAAGATAATTCCCCATAAATGTGCTTTGCTGTAGATCAAAGAATCTTTTTATTCTTACATTGTTTCTCACATGTCACTGGTATTATTTAGATTTAAGTTGCACGATACAAAAAAGCCGTCTCAAAAATTATCAACTTGAAATTTAAGTAAAGCAAACAATTGCTAAAATGTAAACTGCCATACAATTTCTATTGCTCAAATATTTTGACTACCGGAATTTCTAATGGCATCAGTACTTAAAACAAATACTAGTTACATTTTTTACCATTAGCTTATTTTAAGGAGGGAGGGTGGTGCTACATTTGAATTTTACTGATCTTCATGATACAGATCAGAGAAAATGGCATCATTGGTATGTTTTCAGTGCACAGCAAATTTTAAAAAAAAGCATATGTCTTAATGAGATAAATGCAGAAAGAAAAAACTGTAATAAGAAAAAATTCCTGCAGCATGGAAACAAAAAATATATTAATTTTTGAGATTTTTTATAAAAACCTCAACAGGGAAGAATATTAGGTGACTTTATTATGCCGAGGCCCAGTAATAATTATAACCTATAAGTAAGAGATGAGAAATTTTTTCTAAACTATGCCTAAAAACTTTGAAATACTATTCAATGCCATGACTGCAATCAATAAAAAATAAAATTAACTATTTATAGGTTTCATTGCAAAGCAATTCATAGTAACAGTTACATTATACAATATTTTCTTTTTTGAACGAAGAAAGCACTTTTGCAGAGTTGGAAGTCACACTATCTTTGATTACCTATGGTTAAAAAATGGTCTGCGGTCAAGACTCGCTCGCGTATGACCACATTTTCAACGTTTGAGGAAAAAATTGTCGACTTCACATAAAACTTCAATTGTAAACCTAAAATGGTTGCATAATAATGCAAGCAGTGAATAAATTAGCTAGATTATTTTAATTTCTGATTGTGTGTTGGATTGTAGAAATATTTTCCCAATATTTAGTATCATATTGAAGTGGGCAGTTTGAGACTGTATTTTACTGTGTGAACATTTTATTTTAACAGCAAGTGAAATGTAACCAATCTTATGCAAACCAATCTCAGAACCATAAGGAATTTAGAAGTAAAATGTATCAACTTTGAAGCATGACTTTTTCACCTGAATTGGGAGTGGGATACTCGATGACTAAAGAAAGAAGAAATACAAGCTGCAGAAAATAGCTATGAAGTGTTGTATAACTGGAAAGATAAGAGAAATGTCTTCACTTTCTCTACTACTCCAGAACATGGAAAGGAAGTTGTTTCAACAGGGAATAAAAACAAGAATGGAGTTGATATTCTCAAGACTCCAAGTGTGTTGGCATTCAACTCTGCAAAGAAAGATGTTGACATGTCAGCTGAGTTGACATATTTTCAGCTGACCAGCTGAGTTCATGTTTTTACATTGTTCTCAGAAAATCCAAAAAGTGGTACCATAAATTAGCATTCGAGCTCATTGGAGCTACAGCAGTTATAAATGCTCACATGCTTTTTAAAAAATACAGTGGTGGAAACAAGCTAGGTATACAAAAACTTTCAGAATCTCTTATTCTCTCAATTCTTACTGACAAGCCCAAAGAAAACATAAATTGTAGAAAAAGAAGTTGAACATGAATATTTCATTTGTTCCTGATGTTCATTTGCTCACTGAAGCTGACGGTTCTTGGCAATCCTGCAAGAGATGCAAGGGTTGCTACAAAAAATATCCCACAATGAAGACTACAAAGAGGCAAGTAATAAAGCTCAAAGAGTATCTACTTGTTGTGCAACATGCAACAGTAATCCTTTTTATTGCTTCTCATGTTTTAAGGAAAAGCATGGATATTGAACAACTATTCAGTACACTATGACACTATAGTTAGTGTTCAACATTTTCTAGAACAGTTATTTAAAACATTTTAGTTTAATTTATGTAATGAAAACTATATTTGGAGTGTTTAATTTTTGTATTGATAATGATATTAATTTTATCAAAATCTTTTTTCCGTTTACTTCATGTAAGGAAAATTTATTTTATAAATACTGTTTCAGATTATGATCAATATTGAATTTAATGATGTCAATGACTTTCAAAATTTCGTTGCGATATCTAGGTAATTGGAGACATTTTAAGACGTTTTTCACAAATGACCCTGTGCTCGCAAATGCTTAGTTTGCAAGATATAGCATAAATAACGTTCGGGTAAGAATAGCATTAACGGCAGTTACGATTTGGCTCTTTGGGTACTTCGCGGAAATGGACCACGCCAAGTTTTTTAGAGGGAAACATCGGCCTTGAGAGGGCCAAGTTAAGTTATTTTAGATTAACTTAGATTAGTTTATTAAACTAACCTAACTTCACTTAACCTAATCTCACCTTTCGTTACATCATAACCGCATTTCTGCTTTTCACGTGTCTTTTCAATTTCATGGTTAATGTGTAGCGTTTGGAAATAATCAGATTTTGAGTGCCTAAACATAGTTAATGAGCTGTAAATAAGCAATTTTTTTCCATGCACTTTCCGTCGCAAATGAGCATTTAACAAGTTATTGCGGTAAATTACTGACCTCAACTCTGCTGTTTGAAGCGCAAATAAATTAGTCGAGAGCATTATATGGCAACAATACAATGGACTCTCCTTTTGACGCACTCAAATGATCGAGCGGGCTTTTCTCGCGCTTGCAACAACTATGTTTCCACACCCAAAATTGGAAATTTGATTATTACCAAACGATCACGGTGTTTTACATAATATAAGATACTTTAACAATACAATTGCGATAAGTACCATACCGCTATAACTCGTAAAAGTCATTTGCGACAAAAAGTGCACAGAAGAAAACTTGTTTATTTTGATCTAATTAACTGTTTCCGCACCCAAAATTGGAAATTAGATTATTACCAAATGCTACACATTCACCAATTTTATAAATGATGTTCCTATAACTTCTAAGTTAAATATCTCAAAAATTAAGCATTTGCACGCACAATGTCACTTCTGTAAAAAGTCATGGTCAATATTGAATTCAAGTTTTTCACGGAAATAAATAATTCAGTTCCAAACAATCACTAAAGGAACACATTTAAAAACGTTTTACACGAATGACATTCTGCTTGCTGATGCGTCATTTTAGAGATATAACAATAATTTCGTTCAGATAGGAATAACATTATATGGTCGGTTGCTTAGTCGCCGCATTGTTGGGTGACGCCCACTTTTCTGGCGGGACACGCCTACTTCTTGGCGAGAAATTAACACGGCTTGGTTTGGGTAAGTTATGGTGAGCTATTTTAGGTTGATTTATGTTATTTTAGGCTAATTTATATAACTAACCTACCATAATCTACCCTACCCTCACCCATCGATATGTTAATACCGTATAGCACATTTACGTGTCCGTTCCTTCACTTTCATATACGACGTTCATCTAACTTCAGAGTTGAATAACTCAAAAATAATGCATCAGCAAGCAGAATGTCATTCATGTAAAACGTTTTTAAATGTGTTTCTTTAGTGACTCTTTGGAACGGAATATTTATTTTCCGTGAAAGGCCTAAATTCAATATTGACCAACATCATCAATTGTATCATATTTTCCATGTGGCAATGAAATCATTTAAATCATCAACAACATTAAATTTAACGTTGACCCAGATTATACCTACCTTTTATTTACCTTATGTAGAGTTTCAATTTTATATACAAACCGTTAAACTTGGAGAATGTTCAATATATTACACTTTTTTATTATTATTTTTCATAACATATTAAAAAATTAATCTGGTATACCAGTGTACTAGCACGCAATGGTAGAATCCCATTATTGGTACACACAGGGACGGGTTAAGTATGGGAAAAAGTCTTTTTAAATGATCTCTTTTAATTATTACTTCTTTCATCATGCTCATTCATCTTTCAACTCTCATCTGTCACATTTGCACCATCATTTGCCATATTATTCACTGCATTTGCACTCTTCTCATTCTTTCCTTCTTTCAGCTTCCTTTCATCCTCAAAATTACTCATCAGGACTGGCAACGGTCAATATTGATTTTAGGCCTTTCACGGAAATTAAACATTCTGTTCCGAACAATCACTAAAGGAACACA
>JACJUY010013569.1:3465-19472 GCA_014220935.1 Platorchestia sp. MABIK | reverse complement strand
CCAAACTCAATTTGAAGTCAATTGTAGTAAACTATTTTGAAAATACCAAACATGAACTGGATCGTGCCTTCATTCAGCTTTGATTAAGTATTTATGGAAATTGAGTTTGCGATTTACTGGTCGGTCTGCAGCATTATGAAAATTTCCTCCGTGTACCACCGGTGGCTCACGTCGCAGTCAAAGTGTTAAGGGAACCCGTATCGTAAAGTAGACGCACTCTCGCCTACACTCCCACAAGCCGGCTAGTTAGTGAAGCAAGAGCAGGGAAGAGTGAAAGTCCGGCCCACAATTTGCCTGAGAGCTGCTGCATTTCGCTGCGGCGGACGGATAGCAATGCTTTCACGCGGCAACAACGCTTAGCTTTTTTATGATTAGTGTGCGTTATTGAATTATTAAGAAAAAACGGCACATTTGTCTGGGTTGGTGTGCATAAGTGACCTATTTTGACACTGAAGTTTTCAGATTAGTGTACGTTAGTGAACTATTTCGTTACCAGAACACATTCATTTTGGTGCATGCAAGAGACGACGTGCAGAGCAAACGACATGATGCAAGCAGATGTACGATTTCCCTTGATGGTTGCGGAGTTTAACATATGAATTTAACATAAGGATAAACGAGAGTGTGTTAGCGGTGTGTTTTAGAAGGCAAACCTCATAAACTAACATACATATGTATGTTCACGGTGTAGGTATGGGGTAGTTAAGGTGTCACCACAGACACATTTTTACGATCAAGAATGCATGTGAAAGCATATACGAGAGTAGGTATTCACACACTTTCCCGCATTCGAGACCTCTATTGTTCTGCGTTCAAATACAAGCTCACTAGCTTAGTTTTCTGAGGGAATGAATAATGAATAAAAATGTCAGACCGTGATGTTTTTATTTAATTCAGTATTTTTCTAACCTTAAAGAATCGCTCACGATAACTTCATTGACTGCATCACATTGCAATCGATGAACAGGTAGACAAAAATGAAAGGTTTGGCGTCGGTCCGAGTGAAAATCAGAGGCGCAGTCCAACACTGTTCGCTAAAACTCGGTCATTGGCGCTAGCCTTCTGCCGCAGACCGGTCTAATTAGATTCTGCAGCCCAGGCTAAGACTGTGTCCGTAACCTAGTTTATTTGCCATATAATGAACGCTTGTTCACTTTCATCTTGATTAAATCTAACAGAGTTTACGGAAACAACCGAGCGTTTACGGGATGATCAAGTCAGACTGGGAAGAAAGTCGAAGAAAACCGGCACGCGTGTCTCGCACGAGCTCGGGTTTCACTTTCGAGCATCACCTAGATTTCCCTTTCGTTGAGTGACGGCGAAAGTAGCGTGGAAAGTAAGAGTGAAGGGATGAGACCGCCCTCTATCACACGCACAGGTACGAGCGCACACACATGCGCATCAGATGGAGGCATTCATGCGTGTACACTTAGCAACGCGGCGCGCGAGGTATGTTTCTTGAATGCCGAACCCGAGAGTTAAAAAAACATTAACATACACACACACACAATCACACAATTTCGTTCATTCAGTTTCCGAGTTTCTCTGAATGTTCTGAACCAAGTTTGTCTGGTCCTTTTCTGCCTACCCCTCTGATGCGAGTCGCAATTGGCTGAATCATGACTTAAATAACGTTCTTCGTGTGTAATTGTATTTCTTCGTCTCATCGAGGCTCCTTAGTTCAATAAAAAGTAAATTTTAAGAGAATAATTTTCTCTCAACTTCAAATTTGTTTCATTTACTTTGTTGCTTCAATCAACAACTTTTATGAAACGCATTTATTCAATTTTTGACGCTTTCATTGTTATTTCGAAGTAAATGCGGACTATAATAGCCTCACTAGCGGCTGATTAGCTACAGTTTGCGTTTCTTAATAATCTCAAACATTTTCTAACATTTAATTACTCGTACGCGAGTTGTACGATGCACATTTAGGTTATTGTAACCGGAACACACTTGCACTCGGGCGCCGCGCAATCTCTGATCGTCCCACTTGTGTTGCCTCTCGTACCAGAAATTTCTACGGCACGGTTTGTCGAACTGCTTTGAATCTTCCTCCAATACAGGTCTGTTAAACAGTTTTGAATATTTTTCCCAATTCAGTTGTGTGAAACTGTTTCGAATATTTATTCCATACTTCTGTTAAACTGTTTGGAATATTTACTTTGATACAGTTATGTCAAATTTTTTGAATGTTCGTCCCAACACAGTCTCGTCGAACTGAATTTTGGCAATTTTCGCAGCACAAATTGTTGAAATTTTGTCCCTCGTATAAATTTGACTTAAATGTTCCTAGCATAACTTGTCAAACTGCCTCCAGATGAGTTGCCTGCGCAGCGCGTCAAGCTGCCGTGGTCTTGGCCCCACAAGATGAAGAGGGGACCGGGCCAACCCCCAAAAGTGAGGCCCCTTTAAAGAGGCTCTGCCCAACCGCACCTTAGAAGGGAAACGTCTTTATTGAGCGTTCCATCACACCAATCATGTTCCAGAAAAGTTTTTTTTTTACATTCGCAACTTGAGGAGAGTGAGTGAGTAAAATGCAAGTACAATGAGTGAAAAGTTTCATCTCCAACCTAATTCATCTCCAACCTCCAACCGTCTTCACCGTTTGCTACCGTCACCAGAGGAGCTGCAAATACTCTGGTGAAATAAAGTAGGTACTGGAGTGGGATCGAACCAAAGGCTCCTGAGCTCTGGTGTTGGTCCTGTGAACTGCAGGATTTGTCCTGAATAACTATGTATAGATATGCCTATAATTTTATCACCGAATAGGCGAAGAAAGAACTATTCAAATTAACGAGTAAACGATCACTGAAATAATAAATCATGTAAAGATTTGTTCATATTAAAAAATATGGATTGTACTACGCCAATTTTTATTGAGACAAATTAATTCATCCAACTAATGTAAATACTCCGACTCACTCTTTGCAAACATCGCGTTATGATGCATAATCGTTTGTGCAGTACAACGAATTCTTGATTGTGTTGAATTTACATAAATTGAAGAAACATTATCTGCAAAAAATCGAATCAGACAAAGAAAGAGTTATGGAATTGCAGCAGAAAATAAGAAAATATTATATTCCACGGCAGTAGCTTGAAGCACTTTCAGTGAAAGGAAGGAGAAGCTACAGCTTTTACCACACGCATCTCACGACTGCAGGCGAGCACAATTTCTGCGTGAGGAGCGGCGTGATTCGCGTTAATGTACCCTGGAAATTGCTACTTCTGGAGGTAATTGAGTGTACTTTCTGGTTTTGGGTCACGCTCACACGTATTGTGTACACAAACAAGTATCCAGCCTGGACTCATAATGTCTGTTTTGAAGGTTAGGACATTTTGACTTTGCATAAGCACATATGTTTCATTTGTACACTTGTAAAAATTCGATTAACTTGCCGCTTCACTTGCTTGTTTTTTTCCATGCTCTCTTGTGTTTTTGCTTTCTCACTTGTTTCCTTGCTTATTTGTCTGCTGAGTTCTCACCGTCCATATGCGCTTCCTTCAGTAATAAAATTGCGCAAAACTCAGCACCAAACTTTTTGTCGAAATTTAATATGTTTATTTGTTTCTGTCGAAATTTAACATGTTTCGAAATTTGATATGCTTAATATGTCAAAATTTAGTTAGTTAGTTGAGCATCCTGACAAAATGTTCACGAGTGGTCGATTGTCTCAAGTTATGTTGAACAAAATGCTGCCTGTCTGCAATATTATTCAATCACAAATTAGAAAGTACAAGAAAGGCTGAAGTGTAACGAATAGTTTTTCGCCTTGAGAAACGCCATACACCCGAACGTAATTTAGAAACTGAAATCGGTCCAACGACTCAAGCATTATTACTTTTTCGGTAAAATACGAATCTTTTGTGAATGCAAAACAGAAATAAACCTCACTATCAATAATATGAGCCAAATAAATGCTCGCGTTGTGTTCATAACCAATGAACTAATTTTTGTTTGCTAAAAATTTCTTAGTAAAACAGACACCTAAATCCTCGTTGACTCGCCCGCCATTAACGTTAGGGATGGTAAAATCAACATCAATTTACTAACCGAGGTTTGAATAATTATCGTTGTTCTGAAGATCAAAGTCGCACAGCTGCTGATCACATTTGTGCTACGAACGCTAACACATATCGTAGCAAACATGAGTGTGTGGGACCCGAAGTGGCAAAATCAACCAGCAAAGAAGCGTCGAATTTTGAAATGCATCAGTAGAATGAGATCATTAAATCCATCTATTGTAATGAGGGAAAAAAGTAATGAAGGCATATCAAAGAAGACGGACGACAACCGCCATCAAGACCAGTTTAAAGTTCGTTAACGAGTCTGTTTTACGTTCGTTAAAATAAACTCGTTCTGTGTCCGTCGGCAAAACCCGTTTCCCCAAATTGATGCTGGCAGGAGAAGTCTTTCATTAAGCCCTCGGTGCTGCATCTTTCATTTTTTGAGTGCCCAAAAAATGTCAAAAATGCCCGAGGCGACACCGCAGGGACCTCGCTCCAGCACCAGCCCCGCTACTCGGAATGCCCGCAAAAACTCGAGTCGAACGTGCAGGAAATACCGGTCGCCGTGTGCACTGCAGCTCTGTTTTGTTGGGGCAGCCCTCAGCCACGAGATTTTGCGCACACTCGGGGAAGCCCGCACGATTTAGTCAAGGACTAAAGTCAAGTCAAGTTTCCAGTGGGACTCCAATTTTGCAAGTCATGTAAGTCTTCGCAGGCCTATGTAGATCCAGGTATCTAGGGAGGTTTTAAGATTGACTAGAGATGTTTATGCATGTCTACACAGATCTAGAAGGGTTTAGAGAGATCTAGAGATATCTAGATAGGCCTAAGATTATTCTAATAGACTTGCAATTCAATGCAATTTCGATAAAAAAATACTCAAAACAACACTATTTTCATACTGAGTCATGGTGGAAATAACCATGTTAATTATTATTGGTATTATGGCCATCATTCCTTTCGAATTAATGTATCGTTATTAATGTATCGTTTCCCAGGTGTAGTTTCCCTAGTTGAATCGAATTACACGAGAAGGAGCGCAGCATCGAGATAGTGCGTGACGTGTTTCGAATCCTAGCGACGTACATGCTCTGATTATATAATAAAAATTAGAAGATCATCAACAGGAACTTTGAATCCGAAATTTCGGGTTCACGAACTTGAGCCTGTCGCTGGAATTATGGAAATATTCATAGACAAATTCGTTGCACAGAGCATCTGATTTTATATATTTTTGATCTTAAATATATAATCGTTTGACTGTATACGATCTGTCATACTAAAGAAAGCTGACGGAGACAAAAAATTGATACCGACGAGCACAAGAGCCTCACGAACCTCTCCCGCCTAATTCTCTTTTTCTGCTCCAGCTCTCTTCTCCAATCTCTTACTACTCATACTTGTTTTCCCATCCTTACCTTTTGTTCACCCTCTATCCTTTTCCCTATTTTTTCCATTTTTTCTCTCTCTTTTGCCATCTCTTCTTCTGTCTTTACTCTCCTGTCCTTATTTCCTTCTCTTTTCCTCTCTTTTCTCACATCATCCCTTCCCTTCCCTCAGCTCCTCTCACACTTCCATAAGTTCAGAAATAAGAGCAAATAGAGACAAACCACGGACAATATGCAACGACAGCAACTCATGGAAGCTGTACTGCCACTCTCCACTCAACAAAGTGTAAAATTTAATTGTTATTAACATTCTAGCATTACGGTTTATTATTATCGTTAGCGTTATATAAGTACAATTAGCATTACTGTTATGTTAGACCTTGCAAATAAGACTCCTTAGCTACATCAAAGGTGATCTCAAGAGAGTGAAGAGAAGGGGCCATTTACTACCGGCTGTAGAAAGTGTGAAATCAATTCAAAATTAAGGTCTATTCCCACACAGAATACCCTGCGACTAGAAACAATAAATTTGACAGGAAGAGAAAAAACAAAGAAAAGATAGCAAATAGGTATGAAAACAGTGATGCTAAGTTGGCACGAAAAATAGAAGTCCCGAAGGCCTATTTATACATGAGGTAACGAGGGAAAAAATTAAGTTCCACATTGTCTGCTGTCAGTGTCTGCAATCTGTTATCATTGTCTGCTGTCCAGATTGTTAGATGTATAGATTGCCTCCTGTCAAAATTGTCGGCTGTCAAGATTGTCTGCCGTTTTTGCAGAGGTAAGAACAACCTACACACGACAGGGTACTCATTATTGAGTGCGTAATGTGATGTAACACAAGCAGATGTGTGTTGCATGAAAGTGCGCACGTATGGCTCTTGACTATGATTGTTGGTTTTGGTGTTATACAACGTATGAAACACATGGTCAACACTTGCAGTGAAAGTGCAGCCTCAAAATTAGAAGTAATTCTAATCAAGTTGCTGCCCATGTCACACATTAAGCTTTAAATGTTTTTTTTTGTTGTTGCCATGACGTAATGACAGTTATGGGGGAGCCGATTTTATCTACCAGGGTCGAGTTGAGGGTTTTTGCTGATTTTTTACATTGGAAAGAACCAGGCACCGGTGGGCTCCAACGCCCGACTTTCCATTGGAAAGGCGACCTTCCGCCTGAAATTACTGGGTTACTCTGGCTTCAGAGAACAAGAAACTCATTTCCAAGAACAATGATAAGATTTAGGAAACGAACCGTAGATAAGTTCTGTGTATCCAATTCAGGAGCACCAACCTGTACCAAAAATGAAAACAAAACAAACGCATTATCTGACCACCGTGAACACGATTCAAACTCACAAACTACGTTGAAGAGAACAAAGCAGCTCAGTACACCAGTCAAGCACGAAAACAAAAATTTAATTCAAAAACAAAAAAGCAAGACAACCTCCAAGCGAAACCCAACTCCAGCATCGCAGCTTCTCAAACACGCGCTGCTGCTGCCAAACTCATTCAGAAGAAGTCAACGGCTTCATTCAAAATAAATAAGCTCTTTAAAAGCCAACACTTGCCAGTCAGGGTGTGGAATCTCAGGGCAGGGAAAAAATCCTCGTCGCTCAAGTAGGTGGGAATAACGAAGACAAGTCTATGGGGCTCAAACATACAAGAAAGATCATGAGCAAGGGACAAAAAGCGTATCCTGTTGGGCACATCCTGCTTCTCGGGGACGCGGGCGGCCGCTGTGTGACCTTGTGGCCGTCTGCATCACCTGATCTCGAGCTGATGCGCGGTCTTGAGGTGATGCACCGCCTCATGGTAGTGCGCAGCCATGAAGTGATGTACGGTCTTGGGGTGACACATCGTCTTGAGGTGATGCAGGGTCTTGAGGTGATGCACAGCCAAGAAGTGATGCCAAGTCTTGAGCTAGTGCACAGTCTTGACATTTTGTCGCTTTCTTGAAGTGATACTCAGTGTGAAGTAATCATGAATAGGTAGCAAGAAGACAGTTGAATGGGGATCGTGAATTTTAAATTTCAACGACAGTGCATGAATTGAAAACGCGGGTGCCAAAAAATAGACGGAAGGACAACCGAAATCCGAGCTCACTGAAGAGCGGCGGCGGCGGCGGCCGGGAGCGGGTGGTGAGGAATGCAACTGCTTCCGCAAACACTGCAACTCGGAGCAACGAACTCCACACACGCCACGCCGGTGAAAAAAGGGGAAAAGAACGATAAGAAGGACGTGAAATCAAGCTCTACACGAATGAAAGAAAAGGAAGGAGACGCGATGAAGGGAACACGAAAACACAAAAAACGATAGAAGGAAAAAAGACACGATAAAATGGACATAAAACACAAGGTACACGAAAGGAGAAAAGAGAAAAAAGACCCGATAAGGTGGATTTGAAATCTCGAGACATCTGGGCAATGATAGCCAATGGCAAACGAGCTTGCAGGCAGCAAGAGTGAAGACTTGGCGGCGTGAAACAAGAAACCAAAACTCAGTACTACAGCAACAAAGATCGCAAGTCTTCTGCGATAACAAATACAGTTTTAATTGTTTAAAAACGACACACGAGCTCGTTTGAAATAACACAAATCGTCGGAACACGTTTTCCCCGAACGTATTCGGTCTCTCACGAAACCAATTCTTGATGAAAGTGTTTATTTTTCAATGGCGTAGTTATGTTGCTCGCTTGCGCTGAAAACACACTTCGAATAGTTACCACAGGACCCATGGTGCGTACAATCATCAATACGACCACCACTTGCGTCTGTGAATGAGACGCAAGAAGACGCAGCCTTTGAGTCAAGGACGTATAGTACGTCTAATAGCCGCGCACTTGCGTCGCATGAGTACCTCATTGAGATTAGAATGCCAGAGATTGGCACGCAATTATCGCCCCAGGGTGCGGGGGAATAAGGGTTATAATAACGCGCGAGCTTCTGGAAATTCTTAACTTGAAGACGCGGTTTTTGCAATAAAGGTCTTATGCTATCAACATTCCTACATTCCTGATGGGGAATTCAAGATATGTTTTCTAGGTGTGTGCGATTGTGAACGTTCCAAGTTTGTGCATTGGATATTTTTTACAAGATCATCACGAAGGGATCCCCACGCCAGTGGGATTTCAATAGAGCGAAAGAAAATCCCGTGTTTACCAATTGACCGAAGATTTTTGCTATGGGCTAATTTTTGGTTCGTTTTGTGTTCGGCGGTTGATTAGCTGAGGAGAAAAATTAATTTTTTTAATGATTGAATGAGAAATTACGAATTCGTTTCCAGTGGAGACGGACGTTGAAGCCTGCTTCATAAACAGCGTCATTCTCTAGAATGTTAGTTGAGGATTACTCATCACTACAGCAATTGTGACGAGTGTGCTTTTCATGTTAAAGTTCGAAACTTGCAAAGCTTTTCGATTAGTTATTCGATTTTCTTAAAAAAACTGCATTTGATAACAGTTTTCCTTTCCATTCTCTGATTGCTTTCTGCAAGTAACACAATCCGATGAGTTGAGTACATTTTTTACAACAACAAAAAAAACAAATAAAATAAAATTTTTAGAATGATTTAGGGACTCGGCAAACATGAATCATCCCTGAGCAACTTTGAGTGGACTGCCTCTTCAAACTTCAATGTTTCCTATCGTCTTAACACTTGAGCGTCATCTTAGAATTGGAGAGTTTAGTTCTGCTTGAGAACAGCCACACAGCCTTGTTTAACTCGTACAGCTGTTGACGGAGTCACTTACACACAGACGTCGGGAACTGGTGCACGTCTATGATGGTAATGGTATCTTATGTGATGTAATTCGTATATGGTGATAGTAATGGTATCTTTTGTGATGTAATTCGTATATTGGTGATGGTAATGGTATCTTATGTGATGTAATTCGTATATTGGTGATGGTAATGGTATCTTATGTGATGTAATTCGTATATTGGCGATGGTAATGGTATCCTTATGTGATGTAGTTCGTACACTGGTGATGGTAATGGTATCTTATGTGATGTAATTCGTATATTGGTGATGGTAATGGTATCTTATGTGATGTAATTCGTATATGGTGATGGTAATGGTATCTGATGTGATGTAATTCGTACACTGGTGATGGTAATGGTATCTTATGTGATGTAATTCGTATATTGGTGATGGTAATGGTATCTTATGTGATGTAATTCGTATATTGGTGGAGGTAATGGTATCTTATGTGATGTAATTCGTATATTGGTGGAGGTAATGGTATCTTATGTGATGTAATTCGTATATTGGTGGAGATAATGGTATCTTATGTGATGTAATTCGTATATTGGTGGAGGTAATGGTATCTTATGTGATGCAATATTTTATTCGTATATTGGTGATGGTAATGGTATCTTATGTGATGCAATTCGTATATTGAACACGTCTGTGACAGTAATGGTATCTAATGGGATGTAATATAGCAAACCGTACTTGTTTGTGATAGTAATGGTATCGAGTGTAATGTAATTAGTATAACGTACTTGTCTATGATAGTATTGGTATCTTATGTGATGTGATTAGTACACCGTTCTTGTTTCCAATAGTAATGGAATCGAGTGTGATGTAATAAGTACATCGTACTTGTGTGCGATAGCACTGGAAACAAGCGCGATGGAATTCGTATGTCGTATTTGGCACACAATGAGGATGAGGGTCACTTTAAATTGTATGCCCACACGTACTTTGAAAGTGTGAGGAATTTTTTGCATGATATATTAGAGAGGCATGTGATGTTGAATAGAACAGTCAGCGGTGCGCCATGCCATACATTTTATGATTGCTAACTGATTTCTTGCGTTGGGTTAAGCTGAAATTCCACATTCAATCCAAATTTAAAGTCCATTGTAGCAAGCAATTTGAAAAAAAAACACTAACTTGATCGGGCCTTCATTTAGCTTTCATTAAGTATGTATGCATAAAAATTGAGTTAGTGACTGCAGGTCGGTCAGCAGCATTATGAAAATCCCTCAGTGACCACCGGTGGGTCCTTTCTCAGGAAAAATGAACCACGAGAAACAAACGTGAAAGTTGAGTTCACGTGGTGCAAGTCTAGCCAAGTCCTGGCTCTTTTGCACCAACAAGGACTAAAAATAAAAGTTTCCGTGACCACCGGTGGGTCCCTTCCCAGGAAAAGTGGACAACGAGAAACAATCGTGCAAGTTAAATTTCACGTGGTACAAGTCTAGCCAAGTCCTGGCTCCCTCGCACCAACAAGGACTAAAAATAAAGCTTCCCTGCTGCCGTCCGTAGCTTCTAGCGGGAAATCAGAGACATGCAAGCGCCCGCTCGCTCTCAGCAGGAGTTAACCTGAATGATCTTGATACGCAGACCTTCTTTTTTTGCTCGTCTTTTCAGTCACTCGCACATAGTCAGTGCGAAATCTTGCTACTGCAGTTGTGTATTTTAGTGTTTTAACAAACGCTTACCATTGCGTACCCTTATTTGAAGTTGAATGGGAAACTATTGAATCAAAAATAGACAGAAAATACGGGCTTATTTGGCTTATCTCGCGTGAACATGAAGGAAACCTAACTTTTCGTATAGTGCAGGTAATTCAAGTATATTGGAGCACGGAGTGCTATCTTTGTATTATTGGATGTTTTTTAAGAATTAGAGAACAATGCAATAGCTTTTAAAAAGATTATTGATGTTCTAGAAAGGTAAATAAAGAATGGGAAGAATTTAGTCATATACAATGTTTGAATTATTGTAGCATGAAAATAATTTATTCAGTTATAAATATCAATTCTAATCAAGTACAGCAAACTTTGGAACAGTACGATTACCAGCAGTGATGATGAAAAAACACTAAGGAAAAATGATATTGAATACCTGCACTAATCAGAAGGCTCTGTGGTCCCACATAGCATTAACAGAGCTATACATCACACGTATGCAGTAAATACAAACACAGACAACTACGTGCTAGCACTAATACCGTGCAAAAAATAATCCATTAACTTGGGAAAACGCTGAAAAACGCGCGTAAAGCGACCCACAGAAATGGAACCAGGGTGAGGCAGAGGATAAGATCGCAGCTGAGTGCAAGTATGACAACAGACAAGTGTGACAACAAACAACAACGGTGTGACAACAGACAACAACAGTGTGACAACAGACAAGTGTACTGCACAGATAACAACCCTACTGCGTACGACAAAAGTGAAGCACGTGATACTCAGAAACCTAAAATATTTGAGTCCATTAAGAAATGTCGCTCACCAGTTATCAGCAGCTAGTGAGCTCATTGAAATGCACATTTGCGCCAAATAATGATGCAGACAGCAAAATTTGAACTCCGGCGTGATTGCTCTGCTCTGCTTGCGAATTTTACGCGCGACGAAAAGCATTGGTGAGGAAAATTTTTGTGTGTCCTTGATTAGTCCAAGGTTACACGACTTGTTAAGTTGGATTCGTATACATAGAGCTGATTAAATATCATGTGAATGTGCGTTTTAAATAATTCTGAGCGTTGTGTTCAACAGCTTTTAGACAACGGTGAATTTTTGTAAAATAAACGAGCCGACACAAACTTAAAATGTTATTGTATTGTTGAAAAAAATTCGTTTGAATGTAGTTCACTCATCGCTAAAAAAACGAATCTGCGTGTGTTCCAGCAGGAGATTTTGCTTCCATCACGGTCGTACTGATCCTGAGTTCCGATGTTCAAATCGTGTTTGAAAAATTCATTATCCCGACTTTGATTGTAACGAAATATCACGAGTTCATTCTTTTAATTTAAATAATGGAATTCAAATATTGGTTTAGCAATATTCTTGAAAGTTAAGGAACAAAAATTAGGAAATTAGCAATCCTTCAGGCCTACGTTAACACGACACAAGGTAAGTTTGAGAGCTTAGACCTCATGCCGAGCAGACGTAGAACGTCAGAATCAGAATACACGTAAAACGTAGACGTCAAGCAGAGTAAACATAGAGCGTAGACGTCGAGTAGAGTAGACGTAGCTCTCAAGCAGATGCAGCAGAATAAATATGGAACGTAGACGTAAAAGTAGAGTAGACGTAGGAGGTAGATGCCGAGTAGAGTAAATGTAGGAGGTAGACGTAAAAGTAGAGTAGAAGTAGGAGGTAGACACAAGTATACGGCCACTTTCACCACGCTCTACTCGGCTCGTGAGAGTGAGGTGCAGAATTTATTATCACTTGGGAAGTTAATTAGCTCCAGTAAATTAAAGACACGCTTTGTACTTGTAATTAGCCAATTGCTGCTAATAGTTGAACTTAAATATACGAAGAAACAATTACGGCTAATTAATTTATTAGAGAAATATTCAAACAATTTATGATGCCGTAAATTAATTTATTAAAGACAAATTGGATTAATGTATGATCGAGCATTTATTAACTGTGAAGTGAACTGCGCACAACGCCTGTATGTATGTTTTTCGCCGCCCAAGTACCTAAATCACTTTGGCGGCGAAAAACATGCATGCTCTTGCGAAAAAGTTAGACTGGGTCGCTGAGTTGTTGGGCAACTTCAGGGATATTAAGTCGAGAGTGTTACAGAAATCTTTTACTCCAGTGCTGCGCAATGCAAATGTGGTTCTCTTAGACAAATGTCATTCAACACAGGATCTTCTGAGGGACAAAGTTACTGGAAGCCCCAGCAACAACGACAGCAGCAACGTCACCACAGGCAGCAACGATAGCAGGAATAAAAGAAGAAACAACAGCAACAACACGACACAAACACAAGTAACACCAACAACAGGAATAGCACCAAGACCAACAGCACCAACAGCAACAATAGCTGCAGTAATAGCACCAGTAGCAGCACCGTCAGCAGCAGCAACAACAACAACAATAGCACCACCAGCAATAATACCAACAGCACCACTCCTACCACCACCAGTAGCAACACTACCAGCAACAATAGCAGCAGCAATAACACCACCACCAGCACCAATAGCTGCAGCACCACCACCAGCACCAGCAGCTGCAGTACCACCACCACCATCAGCACCACCACCAGCACCAGCACCAGGTCAGGGGCAGCAGTTGCACAAGCACCAGCACGGAGCGCGGCGCCGTACAGCAGAGTACCGCCACAAGGGCACAGCGAGGGACGGCCTTCTGTTCATTATTCTACTGGTAGGTACTCTGCATTCTTATTATTCGCCTTTCATACTCATCCCTTTCTTATTTAAAAAAATGTCTATTCTTATTGTTTCTAATGGTGGCACTGTAATCCCTCTTTATCTTCCTTTTTCTTTTCTCTATAACTTAACATTCACATCGCCAGCTTAATTTGGTTTAATCGCAGTTTAATTTGAGCGCTGTAACCTGCGCCTGAATTTTCAGTGGCATAAAACATTTTGGAACTGCTTTCGTACCTGAGCACCGCACAGAAAACTTAGTCATCGCACACATCGTTTCCTAAATCTCTAAAATAATCCCAGGACCCCAAAACAGGGCACAACTGAGACGGAGGATCGAAGGTTCAGGATTGCAATAATCCAAAACGAGATTGCACTTCGCAACACATTGAAAAAATGCCCCAATAGGCTTGACAGAAAATCGCAGGTTCAGGATTGCGACGATCGAAACGCGGGGTGCGTAGCAAAACACATTAAAAAACCGCCCCAAAATCATAGACGGAGAATCGAAGGTTCAAGATTGCGACGATCCAAACGCGGGTTGCGCAGCACAACGCATTAAAAAATCGCGCCAAAAGCCTACGTGCGAAGTGATGGAAATGCAGACCAGGCAGGCTGCTGGCGCCACGGCAAGTGTCTTCCATCACATGCTCAGTTGTGGCCGCTGGGGGTGCTTAGTGAGAGCGGCATGAAGGTTATGACTCCTGCGGGGTGATGAAAGGTGCTGTAGGTGATGCAAGGTAGTTCAAGGCGCTGCAAGATGTGATAATGTGCTGCAAGATGCGAAAATGTGTTGCAAGATGTAATAATGTGCTGCAAGATGGGATAATGTGCTGCAAGATGTGATAATGTGCTGCAAGATGTGATAATGTGCTGCAAGATGTGATAATGTGCTGCAAGATGTGATAATGTGCTGCAAGATGTGATAATGTGCTGCAAGATGTGATAATGTGCTGCAAGATGTGATAATGTGCAGCAATATGTGATAATGTGCTGCAAGATGTGATAATGTGCAGCAAGACGTTGCAAAGTGGTCAAGGTAGTGCATGGCGCTGCAAGGCGCTATATGAATGAAGGTGCTGCAAGATGCCGTAATATGCTGAAAGAAGCTGCAAGGTTGCGTGAAGTGCTGCAAGATGCAAGGTAGCACAAAAAGCAGCAAGTGGGTTCAAAGGGTAGCAAGCTGCTGCCATGTGCTGCTCGGGCGCTATGGATCAAAGTTAGGGGCAGCATCAGGATCTACACCGTTATTGCGTTAATGGCTGAGAAGGAATACCCTTTACATCGGGTTATGTTTTCGTGAACATGGTGTAGGGTTGCCTGTATTCCATTTTAGCATCATACTTATCATGATCTCACAGTATACGTTAGATCTCAGTTACAATGAAGATGTATAAAGTGCAGTTTGCTAAATTTAAGCTTACAGTAACATACTGTATTTAATTATCACTTCAAGTGATAGTAATTATCAAGTGCAGTTTGCTAAATTTAAGCTCACAGTAACATACTGTTTTTAATTATCACTTGAATTAGTAATAGGAAGTTAGATATATATCTAACTTCTGTTTTTAAGTTTAAATTATCCCTGAAATTCACACGTATCCAATAAGAGTACCGATCAATTCTTTGAACTCGCTGACATTTCATTACAAATAAAAATAAAAATACATTACTTTAATTTGTTCACGATTCCAATTATCCCTCAACTCAAAAAAGAGACAAATCCTTATCAGCAGTGTAAGGCGAAGCCTCAACATTTGAGCAAAAAAGACAAACCTTTACATCAGTAGTGTGGGGTACAGCCTCAACATTTAAACAAAAAAAAAATCCTTATCAGTAGTGTGGGGTGCAACCTCAACATTTGCGTAGGACCATGAAGATGACGTTAGCCACACAGCATCCCGCTGGTCACCTCAGGCAAAACTCTGCAATATTTTCCTCGATATAACCGGCCCGCGCTGGGGTGCAGAGTCCACACTAAAACTTCGATGGGATTTTAGACGGGATTCTCTATCGCAGCTACTCTCCGGGGGCCCCAAGTGCAATCGTACGCAAAAAACGAACATGTGTGTTGCATAACCTGATGTACGCAAGCATAAGTTGCGGTGTGTGTAGGCAGCACGAACGTGCGAACACACCAGTCTGTGTGTGTGGAGGTCACCGCTGAGTGGTCAGGATTTTCTTTCGGAGCTTTGAATAATGATCATGATACTCAACATGGTTTAACAAATGCGAAGCATAACGAAGCATTTCTAAAAATCGATCCGTTCGGTATTATGAAGTGAATTAAATTGAACGTTCTTTGAAATACTCACGTCCAATGACAATTGGAAAAATATCTCATTGTAAGTACGCGAATAACCATGATTGATTCCACTTGAGAGGGTATGTTCTAAGTGATCATTTTTAAAGCACGACATAAATTCACGACTCTAGATTTTCTCACAAGGCGTACTAAAACTTTCTCTC
>JACJUY010013568.1:8158-19474 GCA_014220935.1 Platorchestia sp. MABIK | reverse complement strand
GAGTACACCGTATGAGAACAGGCTCACAGGAGTACACCGTATGAGAACAGGCTCACAGGAGTACACCGCATGAGAACAGGCTCACAGGAGTACACCGTATGAGAACAGGCTCACAGGAGTACACCGTATGAGAACAGGCTCACAGGAGTACACCGTATGAGAACAGGCTCACAGGAGTACACCGTATGAGTACAGACTCACAGGAGTGTATCGTATAAATACAAATTCCCATTAAAGACTTGTGTTGAATCAACTTCAACAAAATCCCTTCTCATCCATATTTAATGACACTGAGCCTCGTGAAATTTAAAAACACAGAATAAAGACCGTCAGAAAAATCCGTCATTACAAATATGTTCACGGGAGTTTGTTCTGGAATAAAGTCCACCGGAGGTAATCATTGCAGGCTAAAACAATTTTTTACTGTAGAGTTGGCAGTTTCATTACTGAAAATACTCGATTTGGTTGTTTTTCAAACTGAATGTACACGTTTATATAGTGAGCAAACAGTTTTCAAACAAAAAGTACTCAATTTTATCGTGAGTTGGAAGTTTTCAAACTATCACATGGCATGGTTATGTTTGGAACAAACGAAAAAAAACCTTTCTACACCAAGGTTGTTACAATGTTACAGTAAAGGATTTTTATTGATGATAGTTATTATTTGTTTATAACAAATAATTTATGTTTATTAAAGATTATGAGAATAATTTTCTTGCTTTGAAATGGCTGTCGTTTCCCACATTTAAGGAGACTTTTATTTCAAAAGTCGCAACTTACGATTGCTCATAAACTTAATGCGCTCTGAAATTACTATCAAAGGGGGAAAATTACAGTGTAAACATGCCTGGCGTTGACAATCCCCCAACTCAACATTAGCGCGTGGTAAAACCACATACAAATGCAGAAAACAGCAGTCAAAACATTCTGGCATTGGTAATCCCTAACTTTACATTACCACAAAGTAAAACCCCATACAAAATCGGAATATTACAATGAAAACATGCCTGCGTTGACACTCGATCAACTTTACTATAACGTATGATAACACCACTAACAAAAGATGACAATTGCAATGAAAACATGCCTGGCATTGACAATCCTCTAACCTTACATTTATTCATAATAAAACCACTTACAAAATCATAAAGATACCGTGAAAACATGCCTAGCATTGACACACGTCCAACTTAACACAACAGCAGCACCAGGTCGAGACCGGCTTCTAAGCAGCGCACTTTGCCGTCATCGCGGGAGCAGATTTCGCTTGAAGCGAAGCTAAAGTTTTCTTTGAACGAAGTCTCGGCTTTGCTTGAGCTAATGTTTAAAGCTTCGAAACAATGAGGGAAGACCAGCTATGTATATATAAAAATTTAATTTTTTATTTTGAAGTTTGTGAAATTATTTCTAACAGTACCGTTTAGAAGTGGCAATTATTTTTGGTTTTCAAATACCGATTGCCGGTTTTTTGTTCTCGTAGTTTTAACAGAACCGTTGCAGAAATAGAGGACTATTAAATCACTGATGTAAGGTGGACAACAAAGGTTATTAACCAAAAGTTTATTTACTTGTATATTCCTGGGTTTTTTTCATAAAAATTTAATTTGATTACTTTGAACTTAGTAAACGCTGTTTCGTTTTACTTCTTACTGCACTCGCTGGTTTGCAGCCTCTCCTACAAACTATAACTGCGTTAAAAATGTATTTCCTCCCACTAAACAAAACGGACGAGTAATTTCAAAAAGTTTAAAATAATTTCAACACAGAACGATTCACTTTCCATTAAAGTTATTTAACATTTAATGACACAAGAATGTCAGCAAACACCTTACCAGATTTCGGCTGCTGGTTATCACTCAAATTAGCTCGAAACTTTTAACTCGCCCACAAAAATCACAACGGGAGAAAAGTATCAAACGAGGAGGAGGATGAGCAGGCTGTAAAATGACCCCTGCAAGGGAGGGCTGTTTTGTCTTCTTGGCTTAGTTCGTAAAAATAATCCAAGGCTCGCCAAACTGACGCTCTCAAATTCCAACATCACACGACCCTCACTTTAATGAACGCCGCGTCCGACATAAACACCGGCAAAATCCGCGCAAAATTTTTCATCCTCCTAACAAGGAGCTGCAGTGGGGACCATCATCCATGTGTGAGGAGGCACACTTCAATTTTTGTCTCTGAATTGAAATCTGTTTTTATTCGCTAAAATTCATCAGAAAAGCTCCCTTATTCAAAAATTAAGTTATCAAGCGAAGAAAAGATACGTATTTCAAAGGCTTCGATGATACCTGGAAGATTATGTGAAGGCTTATGGAATTTTGGCAATCTTGAAGACATGCTGGGTGGGTTGTTTACTCGTCACCGTAGGTGCTCTGGTTTCAGAAAAAGCATAGGGCGAAATTCCTCCTGCTAACAATCACAAAGTTGGAAGAAATTCAGCTCCTAGCTTTAAAAAACATCATAAGGCGAAAAATAAAAGTTTTCACACGCTTTATGTAGCTACATTTTGTCATAATTATTCATTGTACGGAAATATTTTCGAAAATGAGTGATGTACTCACATTCACCCAATACGTTACAAGGGAGAATGTATGCTAATAGAACTTTGATCACCTCGTTCTAGTGTTTGGGTGGCTCGCTCGTCACTGTTTACACACAACTTCATAAGCAGCAAAGGTCGACATTGTAAACACACTGCGAAGCTATTTTCTACCATCGTAAAAGTATCCATCCGAAAAAAAAATGTTCATCACTGTCTCTTTAAAAATTTGACATTTTTCAATTAAAAATCGATTATGTAAACTACATTATTATGGGGGCCATGGGTAGTCTTATCTATGTAAGTTTCATGCTTTTATTCTGATATAACTCTTACATTAGGATTATATTTGACCATCTTGTAGGCCAGCTTTGTGGAATATTTTGCTTGCATGCTTGTTTTGTTGCCGATTCCCAGGCTCTGCTTTCAGCAATAACATAAGACAAATTTCAGCAACATGCTTTTAGTACCAAAGTGCAAATGTGAATTTCGTTGTTAAGGTAAAGAAATGTTATAATGCAATGTCCATCCTCAAATTTAAAGTCATAGAAATTCTAGCTAATGTGAAGCTGAAACAGAACTTCAAGCTGGTTAATGCAACATTAATCTACGGATTTTACAACCGACGCTTAACTCGAATATTCTCTGATGAAGGGATAAAATTATTCATCATGAACTCGGAAACATGAGGAAATTTCTCATTGATGCATTTTTACTGCACTCATGAAAGCCAGTGCTTAGTAACTCTGTGTGGCAACGGATCTCTTTTGTTCAAATTAATCACGCTGGCGCACAAGTTTTGCTGACACTGCTTTATGAACTTTTAATGAATTGATCACTAATCGTACCGTTATTTTGGAGCTATTGTTGTTACACATTGATTAAAACGACTAAAATTAACGGCCGTCGTTTAGCGTTCAGTTATCCAGTTGGATGCAACCATTAGATGTATTTCAGCGATTTTAAATTTGATTTTTTTTAGCCGCGAAATTCACAATGATATGGTGTTCAGGTATCCAGTTTACTGAGTGCGACTTTTTTCATGAACTCCAGTGATTATAACCATGATTCATTTCAACAACATAAATTCACAACCATCAGGTAGTGCTCAGGTTCTTAGTTGAGTGCGACTTTCCTCATGAACTCCAGTGATTATAAAGAAGATTCATTTCAACAATAGAAATTCACAGCCCTTCTCCACAGATACGTCCATTTCTGTTTATGTTTCTTGTTTACAGAGAGAGACCAACCAAACAAACTTGCATCCAAACATGCATGATCATAACAATGATTTTTAAAACTAAAAACCTGCTCTTAAACTCTTGGTGCTCTTAATGTCTTCATCACGTAATGATTTAAATCTGTTCTATCTTGCTACATAATGTAGATAAACCAAGTGACTCGAACCACACGTTATTGAGAGGTTGTAATTGGATTGTTTGTACAGCACACGATGACTCTTTGACAGGACGGTCGTTTGCCACGTTGTCAGGATACGAAAATCACGGAGCAATGAACACGGCAGAACTTCGAGATTGCTGAATGTAATTGAATTTAGCATCTAGAAGATCCTTGAACAATTTTCCCTGGTCTCGTGGTTTCATTTAATTTAAGAAAGCAAGCGAACGAGGTGAAGAAAACCACACATCTTTTGTGTTTCAAAACTTAGAAAAATTTTATTTGTTTTACTATTTTAAAATACCTCTCTTAGTAAAAAAGGTGTAAAATCCTTCTATAAATGCTCTGCTAGGAGATTCTTCCAAAAATTTACTATCAATGTTTCTCTGCCGACCGAAATGATGGAACAGTTCAAAATTGGCGCTAACATTTATTCGTGAAAACTGTGTTTAATTTAGATTTATCCTTAAAAACTTTACTTAAAGGAAAAATTTGAATCCGTGTCCTTTCTTCACTTGATTCTTTCATTTTTGTGATAAGCTAAGATCAGGATTAAATTAAATTAATATAATAAACATTATATAGAATTCAGGTATCTAGTTTACAGAATAAAAATAATAAGAACGGACAGAAAAGGCAAGTAATAATTTTGGTGTTATAGCACACAGCGAACAATTGTACATTACATGCACACTAGCCCGTGTGCTTCCGATTTTCTGCGTATAATCACTCATTAAAATACACTTGAACGGATTAACTCTATCGCAAACTATTTAGTTGTCCTGTGCACCTGATAACACGTCGCTGAAAACAAAAAATTACTTGGTTTCTTTCTGGTGAGCTGCTCATTTCTAAGATTAAAGAAATACTTAGGAAATTACGTAATTATATAAGTGTCCAAGGCAGCCGTCTTCAATGCTCAAAGAAACATTGAATGGAAAGGTAAGACCTCGGCTTTAAACTTCTTCTTTTGAAGCTGATACATGTAAAACTTCAAAGTTGTCGCTGCAACATTAATCTACGGATTTTACAACCCACGCTTACCTGAAAAATACTGCAGCACGGGCAATATTAATCTACGGATTGCACAACTCACGTTTAACCACAAAATACAGTTGTTAGGGCAACATTATTCTACGGATTTTTCAACCCATATTTAACTATAAAATCCGATAGCGCAACCTTAATCTTCAAAATGCAGGACTTCAACACATGTTTAACTAAAAAATTTGTTTTTGTTGCAAAGAGTTTTTTCATCTAAGATAGTTCAAATAGTGAGTAAGATGAAATAAGGGATATTCATGGTCCTCTTTTATAGATGATTTATTAGTTAATGAAAATTATATGAGGACGGACAAATTAAGTGCTTCTAAAAATGAGAAAGTTAACTACTATGATTTTCCTTGCTGTCATGCTTTTATTTAGAATTAAGAAAAATGTTGTACATGAGAAGTAATTGATAATAAACGAAATTTGAGGCTCATAATTAGTGCATGCTTGGAAAATCTGGTAAAGGTGATGATAGGGAAGAAAATTAATGATTATTTATTAAAAATGCAATTCAGTTTATTTTAAGCCCATTACTTTCCGACTAAGTTTCGCTGAGAATCATTTGTTTTTGTTGAAGTTGCAATTACAGCGCCAACATGAACAGTTTCTCACGGTAAAGTCATTGACCAAATCAGTGTCTTAAAACTATCACCAACAGAAAAATATTTCAGAAAAATATAAATTACACTACCTGGAATGAGAGAGTCATTGAAAAGACAATTTTCAGATTTCTTTTTCATTAGAAATTTGGATAATTTTTTCATGAAAGTTAGGTTTTGATCAAAATCCTCAAAGTTTTTCTGTATCAAAATTCAAGGACGAATAGCTGAGATGAAAATTGCATTACTCATCACAAAGAATTAAAGGCGAAGATAAATAAACTACTCACTACAAAGAACTGGATGGAATAATCATGGTATCACCCACCACAGAGAAATTACAAGGAACAATAATTACATTACTCATAAGAGAGATTTAGAGATATTCATGACTGTATAACTCACCACTGGGAGTTACAGGTACCCATTACTGCATTACCCATCAAAAACAAAAGGCACAGGGGCATTGAGGTGCTAATCCCTGCATTGCCCATCAAATAGAAATGATCCAGGGGTAACGAGAAACTAATCCCTGCATTACCCATCAAATAGAAATGATCCAGGGGTAACGAGAAACTAATCCCTGCATTACCCATCAAATAGAAATGATCCAGGGGTAACGAGAAACTAATCCCTGCATTACCCATCAAATAGAAATGATCCAGGGGTTACGAGAAACCAATCCCTGCATTACCCATCAAATAGAAATGATCCAGGGGTAACGAGAAACTAATCCCTGCATTACCCATCAAATAGAAATGATCCATGGGTAACGAGAAACTAATCCCTGCATTACCCATCAAATAGAAATGATCCAGGGGTAACGAGAAACTAATCCCTGCATTACCCATCAAATAGAAATGATCCATGGGTAACGAGAAACTAATCCCTGCATTACCCATCAGATAGAAATGATACAGGGGTAACGAGAAACTAATCCCTGCATTACCCATCAAATAGAAATGATCCATGGGTAACGAGAAACTAATCCCTGCATTACTCATCAAATAGAAATGATCCATGGGTAACGAGAAACTAATCCCTGCATTACCCATCAAATGGAAATGATCCAGGGGTAACGAGAAACTAATCCCTGCATTACCCATCAAATAGAAATGATCCAGGGGTAACGAGAAACTAATCCCTGCATTACCCATCAAATAGAAATGACCCAGGGGTAACGAGAAACTAATACCTGCATTACCCATCAAAAAGAAATGACACAGAGGCATAGAAGTACCCATATCTACATTACTCACCACACAAAAATAAAGAATGCGAGATGAACACAACTCACCGTCAGAAATGACGTTGACGCTGATTTTCCCGTTGTATTTGCCAGACTTGAGAATCGGGGGACGAGTTTTGGGTGCTCGGGGGGGTCTGCTGTCCCCCCAACCCCCGCGGCTCGTGTCGTACACCCCCACCATCGCAGCCCCCCTGTGGGCAGGCGGGGTACGTTAGTGATGACTTCTGTGCCACGTTAATGGGAAATGATGACTTCTCTTGCACGTTAATGAGGACTTCCCCTGCACGTTAATGTGAAAAGATGACTTCTATTGCACGCTAATGAGGACTTCCCCTGCTCGTTCATGAGAAATGATGACTTCTATTGCACGCTAATAAGGACTTCCTCTGCACGTTAATGAGAAATGATGACTTCTATTGCACGCTAATGAGGACTTCTTGTGTAGGTCCATGAGAAATGATGACTTCTGTTGCACGCTAATGCGAAATGATGACATCTGTTGTACGCTAATGCGAAATGATGACATCTGTTGCGCGCTAATGCGTAATGATGACATCTGTTGTACGCTAATGAGAAATGACGAACTATCTTGTGTGACAATCAGTTACTTATTTCCAGCGAACAGTGTTTTTGTTTGCAAGTTTGGAGGCCTTTGAACGTTGTTCTGAGGTTTCAATATTGACTTTCCATGTCTTCTTGATCCGTTTTTATCGTTCAAGTTATTAAAGAAATGTGCGCCTGTAACATGCCTATCCTGTCAAGGCAAAAACGATCGCGAGAGCAGGCGTAAAGTTACCGTAGACTGCACGATTCCTTGCTACCGAGCAAAGGTAGTCACGTAGACTGAAAATCTACATTAAAATGTTGACTACGTATTGGGACATGTGTGCACACAAATTACTCATTAACCTACTGGTATAAATGAAAATATTTAATTATTTCACTACTTTTTTGAAGTGAATTTTAGTGTTCGCTGTAAAATAAGTCAATCAGACAAAAAAGCGATGACTCTCGAAATTTCCATTTTTATGTTTTAACAAATTTGGGTTCTCTTAGACGCAAGACATCCTTTAAACTTTCAGTTGCTGTTCTGTTGTGGTGGTAGGAGCTGCTATTCACGTGATAAAAAAATTAATAAAAAACTCCACACAAAGAGCTCTTCTGAAAAAACTTGCCAAGTGGACTTGGATTTTTTTTTTGTCTGATCGACAAATATTTTATCGCGCAGTCATATTTTTCACACTTCTTCAACAGGAGCAAAATACATTAGAGCGCTGAACTTCTAGCTTTTCAATTCTGCCACTCACAACCTACCCTACCTTACCGTAGTCACAGCGCAGACGTGGTTAGAGTGTGATTGTGAGAATACTGGTATTGTATTGTGTGCCCAGTTATTGTGCTCTGTGTCAACATAGATGGTATTGTGTGCCCAGTTATTGTGCTCTGTGTCAACATAGATGGTATTGTGTGCCCAGTTATTGTGCTCTGTGTTAACATAGATGGTATTGTGTGCCCAGTTATTGTGCTCTGTGTCAACATAGATGGTATTGTGTGCCCAGTTATTGTGCTCTGTGTCAACATAGAAGGTATTGTGTGCCCAGTTATTGTGCTCTGTGTCAACATAGAAGGTATTGTGTGCCCAGTTATTGTGCTCTGTGTCAACATAGATGGTATTGTGTGCCCAGTTATTGTGCTCTATGTCAACATAGAAGGTATTGTGTGCCCAGTTATTGTGCTCTGTGTCAACGTAGAAGGTATTGTGCGCCCAGTTATTGTGCTCTGTGTCAACGTAGAAGGTATTGTGCACCCAATTCTTTCTCACCATCTCAGCTCGAATGCACTCTTTTTTCAACTTGGAAATGCATTTTCTACACAGCGTACAAATGTGTTGTTACTTCACCTTAGCTTTCATTTAGGTGCCAAGGCATATTGTACACAGCGTACAAATGTGTTGTTACTTCACCTTAGCTTTCATTTAGGTGCCAAGGCATATTGTACACAAACCTAAGGTCGTTGCGTCGTTATTTATGAGCAAAAAGTGCATAATTTTCGCACAGAATTATCTTGAACTGCACGTGCAAAAGCTGCAACAGTTTCACAGGAATGTGCTCCCACAGTGTGTACACCCACAACATACTAAAAACCAGGGTTGCGGAGTCGGAGTCGGGAGTCGGAGTCGCCGGAGTCGCATGTTTTAGGGTGGAGTCGGAGTCGGAGTCAGGGTCGCTTTTCTGAATGTGTGTGGAGTCGGAGTTGGAGTCGGAGTCGCATTTCCGAATGTGGTGGAGTCGGAGTCGGAGTCGCATTTCCGAATGTGGTGGAGTCGGAGTCGGAGTCGGAGTCGTTCATTCGGATGTGGTGGAGTCGAGGTTGGAGTCGCTATTTTTTGGTGACTTCGATTCTAATTTTTGCAAAAATTATTCATAATTGCTTAAAACCGAAAGTAAACCAAACAGAGTTAAATAACTTTACAGAAAAACTACAAAAATCCGCAAAGTTTTTATTGATTATTTAGTTCGAGGTTTGAAACAGAGTATTTAACCTATCACTTAATGCGATGAATGGTCATTGATATCAATGGTCATTGTGGGTTCGCACACATATATATGTGTACCCACGAGTGCGTGGTATAATTTTCGTACTAGCAATAACGCATATATTACAGTGAAAAAGCCGGAATTAGTAATTGAAAGCAACGTAAATTCATTTGTTTGCTTCTGTTTCTCTCATTCCCCCTTCAATTAATACATAAGATCTAGAAACTAGTAGTTAATGTGTTGCAAGTTACTTGCAGAACAGCTCAGCAGATGTAATACATTGTACTCACCTTAAGAGTGGTAACTCTGTACGCTCTTACTGTGTCTATATTCTATACCAGCGGTTCCTTAAAACGATTTTTGCTAGTCTTTCCTTTGATGTTGCTTTGGTGTATTGATTGATAATGACTAGTCTTTGCAGTAACCGAAAGTTACGTTGTGATCAAAAATATTTCTAGTCTTTAGGTTATGAAATATTGATACTGACTAGTCTTTGCCAAAACCTGAAGCTATGGTCTGATACATAAAGAGTTCTAGTTTTTCAGGTTACGTAATGGCTATTGATAATGTAAATTCAATTTTCTTATTTTCATGTTAATAACTGTAATATTAGTTGACTTTTTTAGCTATATGTAGTACCTATGTACTTCAAATTTATTTCTTTGTTTTGTCTAGTTCCTTGCTTAAGGTCAAGTTAACATGCATTAATAATGAAAATTTCTAAAGTTGTTCCTTGAATTTTGTTTGGTTCTTCAAGAGTTTTATTGTATTTTGTCATTTCATTTTCATGTTTAATTTTTATCTTCTGATCACTCCCAAGTTTCTAAGTAAGCTTACGCTGAAATGAAGATTTTCAAAATTATGTTTTCACAATTTTGAAAACTGAAATAGTGTCTGTTTCTCAGCCTTATATAACCATTGACTTTTTCTTAAGAAAGTTTTGGAAATTTTGTAAGGTAATCAAAATCGGTATTGGGACACTCAAAAAAATATAATACAATGTGAAAGAGCTACAATGAAAAAAATATCACAACACTAGCAAATACTTCACTTAGTTACACGCATATTGTGACTGAAAGCAATGCACTATCTCTGCTGCAGTGATTGTTGCATTTCTGCGATCGTACAAATTTTCTTGCTGATAACGTTCAAAAACGCACCAAAAATACAAAATAAAATAAAAATGGGCGTTTATTAAAACAAGAAAGTGTCAAATACTGTACATGGTAATAAGTCAAACGAGAATAAAAGACAGTATCAAATTACACACAGAGAAGCAAAAAGTGGCTTTTATTCGTAAACAAAACGTTCCGAAAATGTCAAGCCTCTGCAAAGAGAGCAGAACAACTTTGGCCTATTTTAGCCGAGATATGAAATTCTTTGAGCTACAATATGTCACTTTTTCTGCATTGTTACGCTGCATAGTGTAGATACAGAGAAGAAAAGGCGGTGTGCAAATCTTGCCTACCTTATCTACATGTATGTATGATATAGCATGACTTTGTGGATTTTGAGCATAGTAATTGAATCAACTACTTCAGTTTTATTGAATCGGAGCATACTTAGGTATAGAAAAAAATGTTGATGCTTATCTATACTTTTCAGGGGATGCACTGCCTACTTTGCCTACTCAGAAGACACCTCTCAGTAGTGTATATAATTATTACATATATATAATAGTGTACACGACCTGCATAAATGGCGTAATTCGATATGGTCGTTAAGCAAATCTTCCAGATGTGGATGACAAATAAATAAATCCATCCTAATAGTAGCCACAATTAAAATATTCTCGTGCTTGTGCACTGGGGAAACAGGTATCACAGATACGATCATTAAGCATCCTTTCAGAGCGTGAAAGGGACAGACCAACCAACCAAGACGGACCAACCAATTGTATTTGTTCAGTATTGAATTGA
Organism: Platorchestia sp. MABIK; assembly: GCA_014220935.1. Lineage (NCBI taxonomy): Eukaryota > Metazoa > Arthropoda > Malacostraca > Amphipoda > Talitridae > Platorchestia > Platorchestia sp. MABIK. The sequence continues at coordinate 8,183 of JACJUY010013568.1, read as the reverse complement.
ACATTGTAATAACATATAAGTTATG
>JACJUY010013565.1:0-11826 GCA_014220935.1 Platorchestia sp. MABIK | reverse complement strand
CATCACAATGAGTTACCAACAATACATCACAATGAGTTACCAACAATACATCACAATGAGTTAGCAACAATACATCACAATGAGTTACCAACAATACATCACAATGAGTTACTAACAATACATCACAATGAGTTAGCAACAATACATCACAATGAGTTACCAACAATACATAACAATGAGTTACCAACAATACATCACAATGAGTTACCAACAATACATCACAATGAGTTACCAACAATACATTACAATGAGTTAGCAACAATACACCACAATGAGTTACCAACAATACATTACAATGAGTTAGCAACAATACATCACAATGAGTTACCAACAATACATAACAATGAGTTACCAACAATACATTACAATGAGTTAGCAACAATTATAATCTTTACGGGGACCCAAAAAGTTCGGAAGCCAGACAGGCCTTCATCATTTTGCCCTACTTTTGTGTACTTGTTCGCTGTACAGGGTGGCGCATAAGTAACGCACCCTTTTAAAAAATTAATAATAAATAAACTATGAAAGGTATAACGATAGGGTTAATTGCAAACGATAGAGGAACTCTTAAAGTTTATTTACATGTCGTATCCTGTCTACAGATACCCAGTGTATATTGCGGTAATAAATCTTTACAATTTACCTTTAAAAGTGTGCGTTACTTATGCGCCATCCTGTATAAGCGTGGCACATGTTACTATTGGAACTTACCTAAATTGGTATATTTTTAAGCTAAGATATTTTGAAAACCAATCATGTTTTTTGTGTCATCTTTATTGGATATGAACTGTTTTTCGTTATTTCTTTTCTATTTTTTTTCTTTCCTTGTTTCACAAGGACATAGGGAGAAGCAAAGGCAAGTACAGGAGGTTATTTCTTTCACCTGGAAGCTGTTATGCTTTCTATTTACTATCATCAAATTCCTTTTTCTGTTGCAGGTGTGTGTGAATCTTTATTTTATCTCTCTGCCATGAGGCATTTCAATTTAAACAATTTATTTATCACGAGTGATACAGCAATAGATTGTATCTTAAGCCTAGTACCATGAACAATTGAACACACTTGAGTATAGCCACTTGCGGGCCCGAATAGGTTCAACGACTTCTAGGGCATCCTACCACCTGCATTATACGATGTCTTTCAGACGTGTCTTCATTATATATAACTTTCTAGGCAATTATACATGGGCATATTTATTCAGACAATTTAATCCAACTATACAAATAAATAAATCTGTATACATGTGTATGTATATGTGTGTGTAAATATGTGTATATATAATGAATATACATCTAACGTACAATTAATGTCCATTCACTCATGTGATTGACCTCTACTTCCGAACAGTACGCATATTTCATTTGATCTATTTTCTTTACTGACAAACAAACATCGGCATCTAAGGATGCATTATTTCCAATCAAGCTTGATGCATTACACATTGTACATTGGTTTTTCAAATGCCTTATAACTAACACCAGGATGCCATGACGCTTTCTCACGGTCAAGACCGGTACCCATTTCAGACACCTGGGGAGAGTGGGGTATTGTGCATTGAATTTTTCCTCTATAACCAACGGAGAAAATCGCCACCCAGAGCCGAAATTTGAACCCTCGATGCCTCGCCAGAGCCGTGTGTGTAGAGGACCTGACTCCTTGCGGGAGACCCGGGTTCGAGTCTCGGCGCTGATGGCGATTTTCTCTGTTGGGTATAGGAGAAACAATTGTAAGCACAATACCCCACTCTCCCCAGGTGTCTGAAATGGGTACCGGTCTATGACCGGGAGAAAGCGTCATAGCGTCCTGGTGTTAGTTATAAGGCATTTGAAAAACCAATGTACAATGTGTAATGCATCAAGCTTGATTGGAAATAATGCATCCTTAGATGCCGATGTTTGTTTGTCAGTAAAGAAAATAGATCAGATGAAATATGCGTACTGTTCGGAAGTAGAGGTCAATGACATTTTTTTTTCTACGTATCTTCTCTGTTTGATTGGATTAGGTTGGAGCACTCTTGCCAGTTTTAAAATTAAAATGATAGTACAGATAGCTGATTTAAAAATCATTTTAGTAAATGAACGTTTCGGCTTCAAGCTCAAGCCATTATCAACACCTTCTCCGTTTTCTGTGTGCGTTCATCGTTTTCTACATGCCTTCTCTGTTCTCTAACTGCCTTCTCCGCTTTTTAATTAAACGCGTTCTGCGATTTCTACAGGCTCTCTGAATTTTTTACCTACCATGTCTGTTTTCTACACGTCATCTCCTTTTTTTGGATTCATTAGTCTACCCCTTCTATTTGAAATCAGAAAGAAGGCGAAATGAAAGAAAGAACGTGATTAATAAAAATTCAATCTCTCGAGAGTTTCTTTTTCTTTCTTTTCGAGAGTTGATGAGGCCGAGTGCACGCGGCCCGTCAAAAGTGTATAATAATGTTCTCCGTATTTTTTTGTTTATTTACCTCTGTTTCTAAATGCCTTCTCCCGTCTACACCGCAAGGGTAAAGTCGAATAACTCGGTTTGTATCATTATTAATAACTCGGTTGTACAAACCGACATTAAGAACTCGGTTTGTATTACTATTAATAACTAGATTTGTATTACTGTTAATAATTCGGTTTGTGTTATTACTAATAACTTCGCTTCATTACTATTAATAACTCTGCTGTATTATTATCAATTACTCGTTTTTATATTATTACTATAACTGAGTTGCATTAATGTTAATAACTCGGTTAGTATTATTACAATAACTGGGTTGTACTATCATCAATGACTCCAATTGCATTATTGATGTAACTTTCCCACGGGATTTTAGCCCTTACGTAAATCTCCCGAATGAACGTAAGTAAATATTACGAATAGAAGCACATGTATGTGTGTATTTTTACAAATTTTAACTAAGAAAGTAACAAAACAAGGAAATAAGGATGTGGACAGTGATGGCGATAGTTAAGGATAATGACATGGACATGAGTGTGTCACCTTTTTTTTTCTTTTTAAAGAAGGATAGTGATGCGGATCGTGGTAGGGATTATGAAGAATAGTGATGTGGATAGTGATAACGACGAATAAAGTTTTTAATATAAAATGTTGCGTATCTAAGCCTTATTTTTCACTGTTATTTTCTTAATATGCACTGAGTGGTCCAGCGACCGACACTTTTGAACAAAAAGCGAGGTTGTCGCATGTTGGCGGAGGAACGATGTGTAATTTTATTGTATTTCTGGAATTATTCTATTATTATCATTATCATTATTATTATTTCTTGATGAGAACACTTAAAATCAAGAACAATGATGTGGGTAATGATAGTGAAAATGAAAAATAATGATGGTGATAATGAAGAATAACGATGCGGATCATGATAGGGATAGTGATGAATCATGATGGTGAAGAATGATGATGAAGATAACAGATAATTTTAATGACGAATACGAAGAATGATTTGGATAATTATATGGAAGAAAAATGATGTGGATGATGCGGAGTTACTTTCTGGCGCCACTGTAAATACATATACTGTACACATATATACAAAGAAATGTACATTAATATACACAAAAAGGTACAGATACACATAAAAATATACGAAAAATCCTGCGTATAAATAACCAAATCTAAACTGCCGTATCTTAACCTCATCTATCTTAACACAATCAAATTTATCCTATTCCAACCAAGCTCAACTTTACCTATCCTAAATAACCCAACTTATCCTGACGTAACCTATATTTGGACCTGACGTCCAATTTAAATTATGTCAGCTGACCCGGTAACGCCAGTTACCTAACGCCAGCTGACCCGGTAACGCCAGTTACCTAACGCCGGCTGACCCGGTAACGCCAGTTACCTAACGTCAGCTGACCCGGTAACGCCAATTACCTAACGCCAGCTGACCCGGTAACGCCAGTTACCTAACGCCAGCTGACCCGGTAACGCCAATTACCTAACGCCAGCTGACCCGGTAACGCCATTGACATATCGCCAGCTGACTCGATAACGCCACTTAATTACCTAACGCCAGCTGCGTAACAGACAAAACAACAGCGTTCCAATTTTTATGGGTAGTTTTATTTTGCTACGACACAAAACGTGTCATTATTTAAGAAAATGTTTTGTATGTTATATTGAATTTTTTTTCATCCTCGTGTAATTTTTTAGAAAATTAAATATTTGTCGCAGAATTTGGATGGGATAAAGAAAATGTTTTGGAAAAAAACAATGAACCCCAGCACCTTACCTCCAATTTCATCAGAGGTAACTCGGTGTGTCCAGAAATTCTACAATTAATTTCGTCAGGTATCTCAAATAAGTTCGGTATTTATTTAATTGTTTTAATTTAAAAAATAAATTAGATGCTCTTCATGAAAAAGTAATTCAAAATGCCTCATGAGCAAGAATGTATTTCAAGAATACCATGAAAACGGGATCAAACACGAATGTATTACTTCTTGTTAGATTTCAGGAAGAATATCGAGAAGTTAAATTGTAATCAGCGATAGTAATTGTATATATAGTACACGTAGATAATCTCACAAATGAAATCTTATTTTGAAATTTGAAGTAATGTCATGGAATTGACAGAAAATAACAAAAACTATAATGATTTCTTTCTTGAAAAATACCTATATCTATGAAAAGAATAAACTCTGTTTGAAAGCCGCCAAATATTTTGCTTTGGATTAAGATTAAGATTAAATCTAATTATGTTCAATAATACCTGACACGTAGCAGGTAAAAAACTGTTGTCTTTGTGTTCAAAAATGACGTAATTTCTGCAATTCGTAAAGAAAATAATAAATTAACGACATTCATTACGTCATTTTAATCCTAGATGCACGAGAGCCGGCGGCGATCAATGATATTTATATATAGCCCACGAACCATCATGGCGTCGTCTGCAACTGACTCATTGCCATGAATTTTCTGGCGCATCTTCTTCCAATATATATTCTGAAAGCGACCAACGTAACCAAAGATATCATACAAAGCCGAGATTCCGTTTAATAAAAATTGGGGTCTTATAGGGTTGATAATTTAGAATTTCGTCTTTAAAAAGAGTTAGTGTGTTTGTTCATATGGAAATGTTCCATTGGTAGTATAGGTGCGCGCGCGGCTACATAGCATGTGGCAAGCGAGCTCTTACAAAATCCATTAGTACACTTGTTTTCCCTTTAAAAAATAGAAGCAAATTGGCAATAAAGTGTACGTGAATATACCGTGCGTAGGATACTAGTTAATTTTTGTGATGAAAGTTCGAATTTAAGTGATATTTTGAGTTTTTGTGGAAAATGTTCATGTAGTCTCGGTGCAAGTCATATTGATTTACATGCTCGGTGGGTCTGTTCGCTTCTGTGATAGGGCAGACTGAAGCAAACCGGCATCGATGTTATGCTTACTGAATATTGGAGCAAAACTGTAAGTATGGGCATTTTAAAACAATACAACTATGTATATGACCGAATTTCAAAATAACATTTATTTTTATTGAGCTACAACGCTGATCATTAATAAACGTTGTGCTATTTTCGTGCGACTCATGATAATCTTTTGTCGTAGACAGGTTAAGCAACTAGCATTCAAATGTGTAATTTTTTATTTTCGAATTTTAATGTAATTTAGAGTCGGTACTTTATAATCAATCATTAAATTGGGATATTAAAATATTTAAACGTAAGTTTAAGTATTTTTTAATAGTGAAATGTATTCGATGTTTAGGGCTCACCGCTGTCACCACCAGTGTTTGGGTTGGCAGCCCTGTAACACGTTGGGGGAGGGGGGAGGGAGCCTGAAATGGAGATGCCAACTACTCCATTTGAAGGTAGAATTTTAATGCATCTTATCATTCGATTTGAGAGCTTTTTTCATTTTTATTTTGTAGATTAAAAGTTTTACTTGGAATTAGTAAACACTGCTGAATTTTGTAGTCGTTTTCCCGGTGTCGCACATTTTTTTTTTATCTCGTCCTGTTTCATAAAAGTTCGTTCTCCAATTAAAAATCCCAAATTATTTTAGTTATTCGCTTGCTCCTATGAAAGCATTTTTTACAAATTTTTTTTATAACAAAAACCCCTTTTGCATGAAAGTTTACATTTACGATAATGTGCATGCCTGATATTGCGTAAGTGAAAATGTATTTTTTCGTCATTGTGTTTCGTTCAGGACGAACCGCGGAGTTCGAACATGCCATGGCATGAAAAATGTAAACAAACATTTGCATCTCGAATGTTACCTTCACATTGAAAAACATTTCCTGTATGTTGGCGTTTATAATATATTATCTATTTTAAATGCACAAACATACCTATTTCGATGTGCTATCAGTATTTAGGTTCAATATATTACCCTAATATTTTACATGGTGGGTCATGCAGTCATAGATAAAATTTTTATTTATTTAATACACCTATTGAATTAAAATAGAAGTTTTGTTTGATTAGTTGAATTTAGTTTACACCCCTCACCATGTCAACAGAACTAGTTAACGAAATGTAATTGAACTAAGTGTAAAGTTACCATGAATACCATCACTGAGAATAACTTGAATTTTAAGTATGGCTGTTGAGAGCAATTTGAACAGAAATTAGACCACTATGATTAATTTGAAAAGAAATATGACACTGAAAGTAATATGCACAGGAATATGACTTCTGAGAGTAATTTTAACAGAAGTATGACTTCAGAAAATTTATTTGGATGAAAATATGAATTTTGAGAATGAATTGACCAACAGAACCAACCTATGGTTGAGCGCAAATATGACCACTTAGAGTAAATTGGGGTTAAATATGACTGCTAAGAAGATAAATTGAGGTAAAATTTAACCACTAAGAGAATAAATTGAGATGAAATATGACCACTTAGAGTAAATTTAGGTAAAATATGATTGCTAAGAGGATAAATTGAGGCAAAATATGATTGCTAAGAGGATAAATTGAGGTAAAATTTGACCATTAGGAGTAAATTGAAATAAAATATGACCACTAAACGTAAATTGAAAAAAAATTTAACCATTGGCAATAAATTAAGCAAAAATAGACCACTCCTGAGATTCATTGATGTTAAAACATGGCCACTGAAAGTAAATTTAATGGAGACACAATTGTTGCTAATTAATTTAAGAATGAGGAACATGGTTAAATTTTTAAATTTTGTGTTAGAAACACCAACTTATTTGAGCAAACTTGAAAGGAGCACAAAATGGTAAACTTGAATAGTATTATTAAATTTAATTAGTGCAATGGCTATTTTTTTAGAAATGTTTGTTGTGAAAAACAAGTTACTGGGTGTTGTGAAAAAAACAAATTACTGGATGTTGTGAAAAAACAAGTTACCTGGTATTTTGCTGGTGAAAAATTTTGGATGCAAACAAGCTCACCTAATCTGTTGGTATTCAATACTAGCAGATTGGGTGAACATGTCTGCACTTGTTTTCTTGCAGTAAAATACTCCACCTTGGCTGATATTGTGTACATTGTCATGAATGTTGGAGAAAGGTGTGACTGCATAGAAGGTAGAAGTGAAATTTATCATGTAAAGCTTTATGAACAAATTAAAGCCATGTGCAGTATTTTCAAATAAAAATGAAAGAATGCCAATGAATTATGAATATTCTTTGGTATTAACATGAATTTTCAAACATTGACTACATTTACATGGTTGCTTTTTTTGGTGTAATTGCTTGATTCTGTTTTACCGTGTATGCTATAGATGAAATAGGCTCATTTCTAGGAAGTCTCATTTGTAGGATAAAATGGAAAACCAACATAGCTAAAAATATTATAATAAAAACAAACGTTTCAGATTATAAAAATCTATCTTCAGTGCTCCAAAAAACAATAAATCTAGGTGTCATAAATTTTTTCAATCCTTTCCTTTTGAATAAACCAAAAATAAACTTGCTTTAGAAATGGGAATAAAATAATTAAGATGATACACGTTCACAATGCTTCATACATCCTGTGATGTACGTATGAACACAGTCAATGTGTTAACTGCGCTTGCATGTTGTCAGAAAAAGCCTGTGCATCCCAAATAGATATATATATATAAAACTTGATTTATATATATATAGAGGATTGGGAAAGGTATATATATATTAGTGGCCTACCAGCATGCATGTAAGGTCTTCTTCTGTGCACTTTTTTATTTCATCACATTCACCGTTTGGTTAGGTTGTAAGTAGCAAAATTGGGATCAACTGCATCTTAATTTTTTCTAAGACATATGAAACATACAATACAACATACACTGTAACATTTTACCATGTATGATAAGTTATTTTTTAAAGAGGTCACAAAACATATGAAATATCATTCATGTATACCGGTACGTGAATGAGCAATTTATCAAGTGGTACACGTATGGCCTAATACACAGGGAATATGTTAACACGTTGACTCCCATTCCGCGGGTCGTAGAGTTCACTTTGTATTGTTTTAAAAAAAAAAGACTGGTAAAATCAACTTAGGTGCTTGAATAAGTTTCCATCCTTTGTAAGAAATTACAAAATATAAGTGCTTGGTAATATTTTCCTTGTATGATAAAACTCCTTCAAAAAGAGTAAGCGAATTGGTTTGAAATGTTTCTCATTAGTATTGGTCTCTATATGATCAATTTGCATAGTGGTACACATTTGTCCCACTCCAGAGTCAACGTGTAAAGCTAAACTAAGTTGGAAAAGTGTGAGCATTCATGCATTTCTCACTTGACTGTATATTATTTTGTTGCTGAATCCTACTGTTCTGTAGTGTTTATTTGTCGTGCTGGCTCAACTGTCCATCCTGCTATGTTTGTGTGTACTAGTGGTCAGTATTTATGAGTAATCAGTGTCCTATTTTAAAAGTCTTCAGTGTTGTTTATTCCAGTTAATGTTGTATGCCATTAAGACACCTTTTGTTTGTATTGGCAACCTTAACACGTTGACTCCAATTGTGCGGTTGCTTACGGTCAGTTTGGTTAGGCTAGAAGAAGACATTTTGAAAAACCGGCTTTTCTGCTCTAATGCATTTTTAACCTTTTTGAAAAGTGTAAAGAATACACTTGAACCACAATATGTTGCCTTTTACTCCAAAATTTATTTTGGAAAAGGTAGCTAAATAGTTGAAATGTTATTTGCATATTCCGGTGCGTAAATGAGCAATTTACCTAGTGGTACACATATGTACCACTTTGGAGTCAACGTGTTAAGCTTGTGCTTCTATGAAAATATTGCAGTCATGCGACTGTTCAATGATGATTTTGTGACATCAAGATCCTGTTCATTTTTCATTCAAAAATTTTTTTCATGCTCGTGTTTTTGAAAGCATGTTGATGTTTGTATGTATGTCTATGTTTCTATATTTAAAAACAAGTTACATTTATGTGCTTTATAAGCAAAAATTAATTTAGCTTTGTAACTTTATGTTATTATATTTCACCTATATGATTTGATAACATTTTCTTTTCTGAGCAATAATTTATTTGACTTATTATCTTTGGCTTAAATATACGTAATATATATATATATATATCACAATATGCATGTGTCATTCACTTGTATAACTTGAAATTGATTTGGATTATGCTGGTAAAGGCAATGAATTTTACGAAACTTTTGGTTACTGATTCTATCGTAGAATTTGGTGGTGTTTTAATTTTTGCTTGATTCTTTTGTGTTGTGAATTTTGAGGCCACTTTTTTCTCATCACCAAAAATCAGAGTTTGATTAAAATTTCAATTTTACTCACCTAAAGTAGTGAATTCATTTTTTAATTATAGTCTTAATAATGTAATTATAAGTTTAAAACCTTGCATTTAGATTGTGAATTTTCTATTAATTGTCATGTGGACGAATTTTAAAACATAAATTTTAGTGATTTGTGTTTACTCTGCTAATTTTCTATTGAAATAAAAATTTTCATATAAATAAATTCTAGAACTTGATGGCTACACTTTGACTTTAACTTGAGCCTCCGGTGGTACACAGAGGCAATTTTCATGATGCTGCTTACTGACCCGTAGTCACACATTCAATTTTCATCAAAACTTAAGGCTAAATGAAAGCACGATCCAGTTAATGCTTGCTATTTTCAACAGTGCTCACTGCTGTTGATTTAAAATTAGAGTTGAATATCAAACTTAAGTTTACCTGCTGCAGTGAAAGTGTTGATGAGGATTCTAAATTTACTGACTTATTTTCATGAAGGTTGTGATTTGTTTGGTAATTCCCTTTTTGTTTTTGAGTTGCACATTCTCAGTCAAAAATTCAACTGTTTGACTTATTTGAGATAGTGAGTTCTTTTGTACTAAGTACTAAATTTAAGTACTAGTGCATTTAAGTAAATTTAGTACATTTAAGTACTAAATTCCAAAATTATTTGAGAAAGTGAGTTCTTTGGTAAGTGCCATTTAAGTATTAAATTCCAAAAGCTAATACAATTTTCATTTTGCAGAGTAGCTTTCAGGTAGTGAATTCTTCAGAAAATACATCCTGTAATAAATGACTTTTATGGACTAATGTGATTTGCACTCTGCAGACTTACTTCTAGGTAGTGAATTCTTTATTAAATATATCCTCTGAATTACTGAATTCTCACATGATTTATATTTTGCAGACTTGCTTTTAGGTAGTGAATTTCTGCCAGTCCTGACGATCATCCGCACTCGCTCATCTCTGCACGGCCGCAGCCTCTCCTCTCCTCTTTGCTCTGCACCTTGCCACGCTGGTCTCACTGCGCTCCAAAGCAACGCACGACTTGGGAAACACTCCGCCTCTTTTTCTGATGCGAGGTCTGCTGGTCGTCTGACTTGTTCTCGAGCGACGGTGGAAGGAAGCAACTGCGAGTCTTCCAGTTCCGAGAAAGCTAAACCCAGGAAAGGAATTTTTGACGTTTCCTCACGTAGAAATAAGCTTATCAAGCTTGACGGTTCCACTTTGGGCTGTGGTGAACAGTGTACCCAGAAAGTTCTGCTTGATTATAAATGCAGAGTTCCTTCTAAACAACCTTGCGGTGAAGACATAGTGGACAAAGTTGTTGATGGTGAGTGTAGTTCAGTAGCTGTAGATAGGGCACTTGTTCCTGCCTGTGGTGAAGGATCTAAAAAAAACATAGACTTTGAGGAGTCACGTGATGTTTCAGAGTTGTTTTCTGATCGTATTTCTGATGAGACAAATGAGCAGAAACTAATTGATGGTTCAGTTAGTGTGGATATCAACTGCTGTACAACTGACAACACATCTGCACCTTTTGGACAAGCTGTTGATGCTACTTCAGAGTTAGAAGAATCTACTTCAGATTCAAACGTTACTGCAAACTTTGATGGTACTAAACTTGAACCAAAATCTGTCATAAATCATGTGAAGTGTGACAATTCAAAGTTTGAATCTTACTCATCAAGTTTAGAAAAAGATAAAAATGAGTGTAGGCTTGAACTTGTGGCTACATTGGACAAACCTGTACGTGATAGCAAATCTTCTCTGACTTGTGAAAAAAACACAACTGCAAAGTTGTGCTCTCGTTCAGCTGCAAGAAGACAGTGTGACGGTGCGGGGGCCAACATCACAGTCTCTGCGTCGTGCACTGTGTCGGTCCTGCAGTGCCGCAAGTGTGGTGCTTCTTTCCTGGAGGTGAGAGAAGTTATTGCAAGTGCTTGGAGGTGAGAGAAGTTATAGCAAGTGCTTGGAGGTGAGAGGAGTTATAGCAAGTGCTTGGAGGTGAGAGAAGTTATAGCAAGTGCTTGGAGGTGAGAGGAGTTATGCAAGTGCTTGGAGGTGAGAGAAGTTATAGCAAGTGCTTGGAGGTGAGAGAAGTTATAGCAAGTGCTTGGAGGTGAGAGAAGTTATAG
>JACJUY010013563.1:0-16862 GCA_014220935.1 Platorchestia sp. MABIK | reverse complement strand
CCCGCACCATCTCGCACAGCAAGGTCGGCGCCACGGCCAAGTTCGCGACCAAGAAATGCTCGTGCATCGGCTGCAACGTGCCTGTGGCCTGCGCCAGCGTCGCCCTCTGCGGCCGCTGCAAGGTGGGGCGCAGAGCGAGCGCGCTACGTTGGCACTTGAGAATTGTTCATCCAGTGGGAGGTTAGGGATCAAATATTACAGAAATTACATTATATTAAGGCCATGTTTCAACTCCTTCCTTTATTGGTCGACACTGATGCTGTCGTTGAAGTTTTTATATTTGTGTGTATGTGTTGGTAGCGGCATGCATTGTTTGGGCGCTGGTGCCTTTTGAGTCTGTAAGTCCTTGTGTATTACTGTATTGCTATATATACGGCCTATTCCACGGATCATGATCCAAATTTGTTTTATACTTGAATATCTCACAACAGATCTTAACTACCTATTGTGTTTTGCTCTTCAATGGCCGATATCCAGCGAGTAGTTATGCAATACGGCTAATTATCTTTATTTCATTATTAATTAAGTACTTCATTATTTTATTAATTCAGTACTTTATATCTCAAATATTAAGCGTGGTTGCTACTAGAAGTTTTCAACAGCCCATCCGATAATTTAGCAAAAGTGATGACCGTTTCGTTGCCTCGGAAGTACCCTGGCATGTCAGCTTTGCGCTCGGTTAACAACGGACGATGCCACCAGAGCAAGGAAGACGCGGTCTACATGCAACAAATCTCGCCCCTGTGCGCCCTGGAGGACAAGTTCGGCCGCCTGTGGACGCAGTGCCAGCGCTGCCAGGGCTCATTGCATGAGGAGGTCATCTGCACCAGGTGAGGACGCCAGCTCGAGTGGCCCGTCGCCCTCTGGCACGTCGGTCCATGGTGAGCCCATTTGTGGCGGGTGTGTGGACACCAAAGCAAGTGTGGCCCGTCGCCCTCTGGCACGTCGGTCCATGGTGAGCCCATTTGTGGCGGGTGTGTGGACACCAAAGCAAGTGTTGACGCTGGCGAATCGAACGTTGCTCGCACTCTTGCCGTGACAGCTCAGCAGTTAGAATTTGCAAATAATTTTCTTTCTTTAGACATGGGCAATATTAAACTTTTCCGTCTCATACACTCTTTGTTTATTTTCATATTTAAAATTAGTAATTTCGAATTAACGTGTTGAAATTTCTTTTTATGAATGATGATAGTGTTCGGCTACGATTTTTATGGAAAAATTTGAATTTAGCACAACAATCTCAGCAGCCCTTAAATAACAATTGAAAAAATTCCTGTACGATCGAAATCCTAGGACGCGCAAGCAAGTGTTGCTAAGGAGAGCAATTGTGGACATGAGATCAATTTCAGCTGGGTGCTTGTCTGCAACCTCCAGAGGTTGTCTCAAGGCGCCTCACGGACTGCTGCTGGTTGTGAGCCGTTACAGTTTTCTGCGTGAAAAATAGTGGTTTTATTCGTGTAATTTAAAGATTTCTGAATTGTGGATTTATAAGTGCTTTCAGTCCGCTCGATGTGAACTTTTTTACTTTTTCTTTACATATACATCGAGACTATCGCGTAAAACGGAAGCTAGACAATAAACCTGTGTGCAGTAATGACTCATTTCTCAGGAATGAACACCTCTGGACGCGGTGTGCGCGCGTTATCGCTGTGAGATTATGGTGTAGATATGGACCTGATCTTATGATCCGGGGATATATGGCACATGTGGGCAGTACGTGTAGCGTCCTCAACGTGTAATGCCTGGTTAAAATTTTTAAATTTGTTAGACTAAAGTAATAAATCACACCGAGAACAGATGTTTTGTTCATGTTTGCGAACGTTATTAACATTTCAAAACGCACAAACGACTTCATTCTGTGCATGAAGACTGATTTCTAAAATGTGATGAGAGCATCACTCGTACAGATTGTACAGGTCATTGCGGGCACAAATATTTGCCTGTGTAGGCGGCCATTGTGGACTGACTCGCGCTGTTCCCCAGCCGAGACTGCCCCGTCTTCTACAGGCGCAAGAAGGTTCAGCTCGAGTTGTCGGATCAAGACAAGATCATCCACAGGTTTGGATCCACCATGCGTAAAGCTTCGTACAATATCTAACTTCTACACTAATGAATTCAACCTAATTCGAATGCTGACATTTGTGTTTCATTAATTGTTTGATGAGCGAATAAAAGGACGCAAGTTGTGGATGAGTCACTGCGGCAGCTGCGCGTAATGCAGAATGGATTTGGTGATGTACCCACACACCGTAGCCGTGCTACGCGTGCTGTTGAGCTGCTGGCACACTATATAAGTCCAGCGCTGACGGTGTGTGCAAGTAATGCAGAATGGATTTGGTGATGTGCCCACAATGGCCCACAACGTAGCAGTGCTGCCATATTGGCTTTTTTAATATCATATGTCGGTAATCTGTTTTTTCAAGCGTGTTTGGCGGCAAAATATTATTTGGCGTTTTCCCTTTTTTCTTGTTTTTAATTTATAGATTATATAAAAATTAATAACTCCATTAACTGCTTGGAAAATTAAAATCGAATAGTTTTGACAGGTATTTTTCTTCCATGCTTGAGCCTCGGACTGTTACGTGGCTTATACAGGTTTGAACTTTGAAGTTTCAGGTGTCGTTATAGCGTGGCGGTGGAACGTGGTGCAGGTCGAATTTCTGTGTGTTATAGGTGAGATGCCTGTGCTCGAGTGTATGTTCTCTTTATCTTATTTGCAAAGAATTTCTTATTTTTAAACCTTCAGTCATGCCAAAGTGGAAATCATCGTGCGATAGCAGTCGGAAGTATAATGTTGAATGAGAAAGAAGATTTGTGCGGATCACTGAATCAACTGATGGCTCCGAATCATCATACTGCGAGTTGTGCCGCTGCAGCGTTGTACCTGGACTTTCAAATCCTAAACATTGCGAGACAACAGAAAAACACAAATAGCGTAAGCATCTTCTTCATAAAAACACTTTGAGGGATAAAAACCAGCAATTAAACTGGCGATAAAGCTAAAATAGGTGAGTTACCAATAGCTGCTAGCAAGGCCTGCCATTGTGCCACACGCGCCATCGACCACTTGAGTGAAGGAATGGGAGCTCATGGATGTGGCAGCGCTCTTGGTCAGATAAAATTACTCAGGACAAAGTGTACCGCTACTGAAAAATGTTTTTTCATGCACTTTGAAGTCTGATGTAATTCTAGAACTGCATGGCAAGAAGTATCCCTTATCATTGATGAGTCCACTGATGTTGCGACTCAAAAGTATTGGTGTATCCTAGATAGATGCCTTAGCAGTGAAACTGATGAAATTGTTACTCTTTTTCTGAGTGTGATTTCAGTTCAAGAGGCCACTGGATATGGCATGTTCAATTTGATCAACAAGGAGATTAAAAACTGCGATCAAAGTTTAAAAGTTTAATTGCATTGGTGTTGCGTCAGATGGCGCTTCAACAGTAATACGGTTGGATGCTATAACTCAGCCTGGTCCAAAATCAAAGAGGTATCTCCTTCATGTGTACAGTATAAGTGTGTATGTCATTCTGTAGCTGTGTGCGTCAAGTATTCAGTATCAAAAATATCTTCAAATGTTGGATTTTTGTGGACTGAAATACCAAAATGGTTTCGACATCGCGATCCAAGACGAGAAGCATTTAAAGATTTGTTCAAAATTATGAACTCGGAGGCAGAATTTCAGCAAGCTGGAACAGCCCCACTTCCTTTTGAGAAAACTTCTGCGACTTGCTGGCTCGTTAGGGGTAAAGTGATGTTAACATCGGGATCAATTGGGACCAGCTCAAAGCATCCTTTATTTCAGCTGAACTAATTTACATTAACAGTTGATGTGGGCTGAATGCGAACAGCATCCATACTATGCAATGTATAATAAAATACCAGGTGTCCCCTTAAGTTTATAAATAAATATAATTTTGTGCGGAATTTCCCCCCTGTTATTACAATAGGCACCTCATTGAACACATTAATTCACGCTCTTAACGGATGCTTTATGACCGTATCTGGGATACGCGTTTCACCAGTGCACAAGTACAAGAATATTTGAATCGCGGGTACTATTGGGATGGATATTTTGGTTGTCGATCATCCATTTTTGAGACTTATTGGAGGAAACTATCGA
Organism: Platorchestia sp. MABIK; assembly: GCA_014220935.1. NCBI lineage: Eukaryota > Metazoa > Arthropoda > Malacostraca > Amphipoda > Talitridae > Platorchestia > Platorchestia sp. MABIK. Next base: position 12,739 of record JACJUY010013563.1, on the reverse strand, counting down.
ATCTCGTCATTTTCCCCGGTCGTATATACTAGAATTATCAGAAAGACTTGAGAACAGACTCAAGATGTTGGTCATTGACTTATTATTTTAACAAATTCCCATACAAACCAGAGTGCATATACATGCATGTTTGTGTGTCTGCACACGCATTTCTGCTGTGACATTACACACACTGAGGAGATAACAAGGAGAAGACTAAGACAAGTACATTAGGTACGGTCGTAAGGACATCAATGCTCACTTGGCAAGACTATGCAGCAGTTTAAAAATCAAGTCAACAATAAAGTTAAAAAAGTATTTGTCCTTCTATCATTTAAATCAAAATATTTGAAGTGCTGAACCCAAAATGCCTTCGGTAAAATTTAGAAATTTCTATCCCTTTGAGCCTGAGCCAGACTCGGGAAATTGTATTGCTGATATTTCTGTTCATCTTGTATCTCAGGAAGGAAGACATCGTTCAATGGAAGCATCGTTTATATATACTTATTCTCTAGTGATAAGTTATCATGACAGAATATCGCTGTTATCACTGATAACATCGTGTGGGTGCGAGGTTATTGCCAAACTCTCTATTTTATGTATTTTAAATGATAATTAATGTGACGGGACATTTTTAAGAGGTGTATTAAGCGTATTTCATGAGTCGATGGTGCAAGAAATATTTGTTTTACTTCAGTAACTCATTCAAGAGTGTACAACACACCCGCCAAATGCCGCCACCATTTGCATGCCACTCACCAACACGCAAGGCCACTCAGCAGAGAATGAGGCTCAGCTAACCAATGCCTGCTGCATCTCAGGAAGGTCTAACTGCTGAGCTGACGCTCGTGCGAGTATGTAATCAAGCCAAATTAATTACTCGGGAGCGAAATTTCTCAAATGAGTAACTCGTTATCGTGTAGAATTGTGTTAGTCACTCGCAAGTTCCGAGCGTTTTCGTCCATAAAAGGTGACCAAAATAAAGAGGTACGAGCAAGCAAGGATGAGCGAAACAATTCCCATCACTTGCAACTAATTTTGCCCGCATTTCAGGGAAATGCGCCATGAGCACAAAATCCTTTTCGTTTCAAGTAATAACTTCACTGCTCAGCTCGTGCAGCACATTGCGTTTGTGACCAGTGAGGCAATCCTTCCTCATCCTCAGAAAATTTCCCATCAGCAGCATTTGACAAGAAAATTACATGAATATTCAGCTATTCAGTGATGGGAATAAATGTGACTGATTGTATACTGAATGGAAATAGAAAGAAGGTTTTTGCATATAAAACAAAAGTAGTCAACTACCCCTCAGGAATTTGAACCTAACTTCCCGTGCACACTTATCAACGAGGACTTGCACAGTCAGAAACAAGCGCTAATCTCAGATAAGATGCCTTATCAAACCTGCGCTCACGCGTCAATGTATGTGGAGACCGCGTCAGCGAGGCGTCCTTATATCCATGTTCACATTGTCTCTTTTGTGACCAGCATTTGTGGCATTGGTCGTGTGGGGAGCATTTAAAGAAAGAAAGAAATGAAAAGAAAAAGTTTATTCCCAATAAAGTTCAAACATAAAATGTTGAACATTGGTTTATAAAATACCTCAGCATTAAAACATCCTTACTTGGTACTCACACATGGGTATCGTAATACCCATGTCACATGTTGAAACGAGAAAATGACTGAGAGAAAAGCGCAAAAAATGCCTCCCTTCGTTGCGTTAATTCGATTTTGACAACGCATATAAATACAGGTAACTAAGAAGAGATAATCCCAGTGACGCAGAGCTGTAAACACTCTCGTTAGTGCGCACTTATATTGAAATGAAAGTTAGAGGCCGAGGTGTGCACTCTATATTCTAAGGAACCCTCACTACACAATAAACCTTTCGCTTCATATTAACGCATCAATCATTTCCACACTTCCCGCCCTCACCACTAGTCATGACTGAGCAGGATTATGCATCAATATAAAGGTTACGTCCATCACAGCGTGTCGGGATCATGTCCCGATCCGTCGGTCGGTGGAGAGCTTCAAGTCTTTTGACTTGTGAAGTCCCAGCAAATAGAGAGATGGCATCTCTGCTGCTTTGCTCTCAGCTCTTCCAACCACTGTCTTAGATGTTCGTGGTATTACTTCCACTAATTCGATTGAAAGACATCTTTAAGTTCTGAAATTACCGACCCAATATGTTGATCTCTCGTATAGACTTTCTACAAACACTAGTGTACACAGCCAATAAAACAAGACGGCATTCGATATTTTCCTCAGACAAATCCTAAAGATGTGGATGACAAACCAATATGTCCATCCTAATAGTACCCACACTTTGGTTTTGAATATGAAGGAAGGATAGTTCACTTCTGAAGGTGAATGGAAAATATCTAATCGGAAGAAGTGAGGTAGGCCTTGTTGAAGTAAAACTTATTTTTTTTTGTGGACGATCTTTTCTTAGTTTACGCCTGCTTTTTTTTCTCGGCGTTTTTTCTTATTATTTTTTCTTAAAATTTAAAATAATTCCTTAATAATTTTTCAATCTTATTCTATTTTAGCAGAGGGATAAGGGACACACCTTGTGCATAGATTCGCTGTTCTCTCATTTTTCGCAACTTCCGCTGCAAAATAAAATAACAAAACATTGTGTTTCAATAATAGTATTCCCTACCATACTACGATCGCTCTGGAGAAACCAGCCTAGTCCGAACATGAATCACTTTATGTTCAATAGATAATGCTCAAAGATGTTCTAATTTCAGAAATAACCAACACCACGCCACTCCGTGGGACGTGAACTCATTTCAGGGAGACGAGCCCGACTTCATGAGACGCTGGTGTACACGACCCGTCAAAAATGACGGGATTCGAAATTTTCTTTACTCGCAAACTCCAGACGTGGATGCCAAACAAATATATCCATCCCAATAGTACCCGCCATTAAAATATTCTTGTACTTGTGCACTGGTGAAGCTCGTATCACAGATACGGTCATTGAGCGTCCTTACGAGCCTCTTAGACACACGCACTAACAAAGCAGGCAACGACTGTGTTTCATTATTAAATTGATTATTAGGCAAAAAGTTTTCGAAAATATGCCACATATTTTTCCCGCGATAAGCTGCATTTTCTTAACACATGATTCAATTTTCATGCAATATTTTTGATACATAAGCAAACGTGAACAGATGCAAATTTTTTAATATAAATTGATTGGTATCCATGATACCAACCATGCATGCAGATTCCCATGTAATAGCATAGGAGGTATTAAGCACAAAAAATTATGTATTTATAAATTGATGGAGCCACCTGGAGTTGCATTATATAGAGTTGATGAGGGAGTTCTGGTGCACCAGCGCTGTTCTGACGCTGTGTTGACTTTTTGGTCGTCGGAACAAAAATATGTCGAGCGACATGAGTACGTGAAAACCGGAACCTTGTCGAGGAGCAAAAGTGTATCGAAAAAATGACGAATGAAACAAGGAAAACAAAAATAAAGATGTGAGTCAACAGATATTTGAATAAGACGTGGTCACTCGTAGAGCAAAACTGAGTTATTTTGTCATTTTTTGTTCGAATTCAAAAATCATGTACCATTCGTTTTCCGTCAAATAAAACCGTAAATGAAAACACGAACTTAAAACCGGTCCAAATTAATTTCCAATTAGCGCTTGCGAAAATATTGGGAGAAATTTGCCGTGTTATTGTCACTCGTGCTGGACTCACTGTATTCGTGCTGGACTCAATGTATTCGTGCTGGACTCAATGTATTCGTGCTGGACTCAATGTATTCGTGCTGGACTCAATGTATTCGTGCTGGACTCAATGTATACGTGCTGGACTCAATGTGTTCGTGCTGGACTCAATGTATTCGTGCTGGACTCAATGTATTCATGCTGGACTCAATGCATTCGTGCTGGACTCAATGTATTCGAGCTGGACTCAATGCATTCGTGCTGGACTCAATGTATTCGAGCTGGACTCGGTGTATTCGTGCTGGAAACAATGCACCAGGCCCGTACTATAGCAATACTTCACCACGATTGTGGGGTGATTCGCTTACATTTCTACGCTTATGTTCCACAGGCAGAGCTGTGGTGGCTGGTGGTTATGGGCGCATCAACGGCAGCCTCATAAGACTCACGGAGGTGGAGTCCCTCAACTACAAGGCCTTCCCTGACCTCCCTCGGGCACCAAGCGACGTTGCGATGGCCAAAGCTGGTGACCATCTCTACGCGTGCGGCGTTTCAACTAATGCGTTTCAACTGATAATTTAGGAATTCTGAAGAATTTCCTATTGTATTTAAATTATTTGTAAGTTGTCAGCCATCTCTTGGTGTATAAAATATCCAAGAGGTGATATTCTGATTGTTTCTCACAAAAACATAATTAGCCCCCACACGTCAATTAGCCCCTGGCATGGTCAATCTATTAGTACACCTCATATGGATTGTCTATCTGTTTAGACTTTTTAAATTGAGAAATTCTTAAAATCCAATATGTTTTAATGCATCTCATGTCTCACCTTCTCTGGTAATATATGTTTTCCCTTTTTCTTTTCTTATTGAATATCCCATTTTATCCCATGCACGCATGCATGTGTGGTGTTGAAGAGAACACCGAGATGATGTGACACCCGAGATTTTGTTGCTCTTGTTCCTAGACGGTATCTTGTTTCCTTTAAAATTCTGGTTCTTTTGTGGTAAGAGAGGCTGCTGGTCACGAACTGCTGCTGGTTGCGAGACACCAATCGAAAAATTGTCCTTTCTTGTGTAGTTACAAATCTTTCCAAATTGTTGATTTTTATATGCTTTCGGCCTGTTCTGTGTGCACTGGTTTGAGTCGTTCTTGACATCGCTACTATCGCGTAAAACGAAAGCTAGACAATAAAACTGTGTGCAGGAATGACTCATTTCTCAGGAATGAACACCTCTTGACGCGTTATCGCTGTGAGATTATGGAGTAGATATGGACCTGATCTTATGATCCGAGGATATATGGCACATGTGGGCAGTCCGTGTAGCGTCCTCAACATGTAATGCCTAGTTTGACGCCTTCACGATTTTGTTGGTAAACTTCCGGGTGAGACCCCACATTTACAGGGTGTCCCACAAAAATGTCCCCGACTTTTTAATTGATTATATCTCCGCTTTAAACAAACATATTTAAATTGTCTTGTTAATGTAGTAAATTTTGTTTACTTCTCGAATTATTGAAATTTTAGAAAATCAGTTGAATAACCACTTTACAATGATTGATTTACTTAAAGGGGTAGAAAAACCAATTGTTCTAAGGAAAAGTTTTTAAAACAATGTTGATAATCTTCCTTCTTTTGTATTAAAAAAAAAAAAAACACACCAAAATAAAAAAAGTTACAAATCTTCACCCATAAATAACGTTTAAATAAATAAAGTAATTTAGTATCCGTCGGGGTTTCTAGCAGAGCTCCGCGTGAGGGGCTCGGTAGACTGCCAGGCTGGACGCGGGCAGCGCGTGCTGCACGGCCTACCTCACGCTAGGCATGGCTTCTGTACGCGACGGTCGCGTCATTCCTGTTCTTCAGTAAATAACCTCTCAGAGGGTTTAAATACTTGCTGGTATGTAGGATACATCGGTGTGAAATTATTTTTAACAGTGGGTATCGAGAAATGAAGATGAACACTTGTGTTGTTTTAAAAACTTTTCCTTTGAACTATTAGTTTTTCTTCCCTGTCAGTAAATCAATCAATGTGAAGTGGTCATTCAACCGATTTTTCAATAAACTAAAATTATTCGAAAAGGAAACAAAATTTACTACATTGCGAAAAAATTCATATATGTTAATTTAAAGCGGAGATATAATCAATTAAAAAGTCGGGGACATTTTTGTGGGACACCCGGTATATATGTGCCAGCAGCGCTGGAGGGCTTGATGGAGGTAGAGTGAAGGAGATATCAGCGCTTACTTATTTTAGGGGTTGCATTTGTGCTGTAAATTGACACTATGTTAACTGCTAGAAGATCCAACTCCAGCTCATATTGACCCCGTCTTCTAACACACACACACTGGTGCCAGTGACAGGCAACGCCTCTAAAAAATTTGTTCACAACAGTTATTGATGCGAGGATTCCAATTTAAATGTAATTAGTCAATTCCAATCCCCTTAATTATTATTTTCATACACTACAACATTCATTAGGAAGACCAAAACTACGGAGTGATGTATTCCCTGACCTGGCAAATTTCAGCAAAAATGTGTTTATATTATTTTCACTGGCCGACTTGGGCTCGTAAATCATGATTAACGAGCCCAAACGTGTGAATTTTAACGCATTCGAAGATGCCAGACACAGCCGATATTCGATGGAAACACTCATTAGTCACCTTTTCTTTGTATCTTTTTCATGTGATGCTACAGTTTTGTTGCAATGACCAATGTCCTCACTGACATGGGGTCAGCTCGTAGCTATTGTTTTGGAATTGAAATCACCCTTTCAGCGACGCAATGTTTCCAAACACGTCATTTGAAATGGCACAAAGTACGAGCCTGCCATGGCTGATTTGAATTTATTTGAGGATTTATTTGAAATTAGGATTTACTAACTTGAAATTGAAAAGGCTTACAGTCCACAGTAATGCCTGACAGTCCACAGTAATGCCTGACAGTCTACAGTAATGCCTGACAGTCCACAGTAATGCCTGGCAGTCCACAGTAATGCCTGACAGTCCACAGTAATGCCTGACAGTCTACAGTAATGCCTGACAGTCCACAGTAATGCCTGACAGTCCACAGTAATGCCTGACAGTCCACAGTAATGCCTGACAGTCCACAGGAATGCCTGGCAGTCCACAGTAATGCCTGACAGTCCACAGTAATGCCTGACAGTCCACAGTAATGCCTGACAGTCCACAGTAACTCCAGGCACGAGCAAGAAAAACTTTCATAGCTTCAATGATACTCAAATTACAAAAATGCCTCTCAAAATAATTTTCGTCACTTGTGTGTGTGATAGGCATGATTGCCTGATAGAACTCGGAACAAAAGAAGAGAAAAAGAAATAAATGAAAGGAAGCTAACTGAGATTAGGTAAGAAGAATTTCCTAAAAGTCAGCAATTACTCACCACTAGCAGACTTCACACGACCACAATCGCCAGTAAAGTTTTTCAAAACGAATCCGTGGTCACTTGTGTTGTGTCACAACTCCGAATCCAATAGAGCGGATATAAATCTTAAAATATTGGAAAATAAACCACTTGGTAGATACAAGTTTTTTCTTATTATTTTGACGAACTCAAAAAATTGACTGGTACTTCAAATCTTTGTACAAGTTAGTTTGTTCATTTTGTTTCAATCCAATTCAGGCGTTAAATCAAAATTCACCCTCATCCATTAATTTTTTATTTTTAAATCTTATTAATATAGAATTTCGATAGCTTCTCAGTTCCTAATCTACGAAAAAGAAGTTCATATACAAGCACTTTGTTTCCAAATGTGTTGTGTTATTTTCTTTCTCCTTCTCTAGAGCACTAGAAAAACTGTTTGCTACGGTAAACAGTTGAAAAAAATCCTTTTTTCAATGGTAAACAGATAATTTAAAGGAGACATAAAGTTGATATACCTATTGTAACATTGTTTTATTAATATTTCCTAATACGATAACCTTATCATTATGTTAATAGAAACGACATATTAGATATTGCAATATGTATGACAGTGGTTGAGTTAACTAAGATAATAGCAGCTGAAATAAACTCTTTTAATTTTATTCGAAGACTAAAAGGAGACACTTCACAAACTCCTAAAGAACGAAATCAACATTGACCTCTGTAACACTGATATCGCGTCACCTAACAGAATAGGGACAAAAACTGCAACTGGAAACCAGCATCGAAGAAATATTACTTTCAAACTAAAGCATTAGCACAAGAAGAGCGAGATTTTGACGGCTTGCCGTATGAGAAAACTAAAGTTCTACATAATCTTACATTCACGAGCTAACAATATGTACACTTTATGAATAGCTTGAAGAAACTTCCCGGAAAAAATTAGAATCCCGAAAAACCAGGACGGAAACATATGTGTCTTCGCTTCTATCCCGGAATGCACTCCATGACTATTTATGGTATTATAATACCGCAAATGTTGGTCATAAAAGAAAACAGTGAACATGGATAAGGACGCCATGCTGGCACGGTCTCCACATACATTGATACATGACCTAAGGAATTCTGCGGTAGGAATAAATGTTACTGATATTAGAGTGAATATAAATGGAAGCAATGCTTATGCATGTAAAATACAAATAGTCAACTAACCTCCGGCAATTTGACCCTAACTTCCTGTGCACACTTATCAACGAGGACTTACGCAGTCAGAAACGAGCGCTAATCTGAGATAAGATGCCTTATCAAGCGTTAAATTCATGTAATTTTCTTGTCAAATGCTGCTGATCTGAAATTTTTTGAGGATGAGAAAGGATTGCCTCACTGGTCGCACACGCAATTTGCTGCACGACTTGAGCATAATTTAATTTCATGATTCTAAACAAATCTTCAAATGATTCTCGTCTTAGATCGCTAATTCGAAACCAGTTTGGTATTTCAGTCAACAAAAATCTAATATTTGAAGGTAGGTTTGATACTGCACACTTGATGCACAAAGCTACAGAATGACGTACACACTTGTGCTGTACACATGAAGGGGATACTTCTTTGATTCTGGACCACTCTGAGTTATTGCATCCCACCATATTAGAACACCATCTGACACAGAACCAGTGTAACTTTTTTAAACGTTGATGGCAGTTTTCAATCTCCATGTTGATCAAATTCAATATGTCCCCTCCAGTGGCCTCTTCTTACGATTACAGTGAGCTCGACTGTCGTTTTCGATGTAGGAGGAGGTGGGTTGTTTTTATCTTTTTATTTCATATATAGACATTTTTTCTTGTTTTAATTTTAAATAAATATTTATATTAATATGTGTGTGTACTATGTAGGTATATGTATATCCACATAAATAAATGTACATGTTTCTATTTTATTTTTTACGAGAAAACAATCCGGTTAATTAACTCTATTGCATTGGCGAAATGATTCAAAAATAGATCTATCACTTCCCCAGGGGGCATTTCTGTGAATCGGAAAAATGGAAAATACAATCAGACAAGGTTAATAATAAAACCATTTCATTATTACGTTTTTCGAAGTCTTTTCTCCAATCCCTCATTTTTCCTCAGGTTATTTCTTACAATTACACAGAGCTTGACTGTCATTTTAGATGTAACAAGAGCAAGACTGTTTTTTATGTACATATATTAGGAATTTTCTTATGTTCATTTTCAATCCGTATATATATGAATACGTGTGTGTAAGTGTGTGCATGTATGTGTGTGTGCGCACGCACACATGTGTGTGTCTATGTATCTGTGTGCACATGTACATGTTCACACATAAATACACACATGTGCATATTTATGTTCTATTTCTATTTTTTGCGTAAAAGCAAATCCTCGAGACATATTACATTTTACCTAAAGCTATGCGACCGGTTAACACTGAACCAAATTCCAGAAATAAATTAATTTAATACGCTTGCTTAATGATTCAAAAATAGATCTATCACGACCCCAGAGGGCATTTCTGTGAATAGAAAGATTTGAAAGATATAAACAGACAAATGAAATAAAGCGCTCGGGAAAAAATAATTTCTCTGTCCGTATGCTGAACAAGTCATGAATTTCATTTTACGTGGATGTTTGTTTACGCGTTTCTAGATGCGCGTGTTGTGTTGCGCGATGTACTTTATAAATTACTTTGTTACTAACCTTTTCTCAATACTTGATAGTCATTCACGATGATGTTTCGTTCTACTCCGGTCTAGCGTTTTTTATCTTTTTCTTCCTTCGATTCAACCAATAACTTAGGAGTTCCGAAGAATTCTTTAGTAGTATTTGAATTATTTATAAGTTGTCCTCCATCTTTTGGAATATAAAATATCCAAGAGGTGGTATTTTCTATTTTTATTCAACTATCCCTTGACAGGGTTAATCTATTAGCACGCCGCGTGTGGTTTGTCTATTAGGATGCGTCGTACAGTTTGTCTATTAGTACGCCTCGTTTGGTCTATCTATTTTCACACCTCTGATAGTTTGTCTATTTGTACACCTCGGATAGTTTGTCTATTAGTACTCCTCGTATGGAACATTTGTCTCAGGACGTCTTATATTAAGAAATTTTCAAAGCCAATATGTTGGCATGAACCTCATGTGGCAACGTTTTTGGAAATAAACGGTTTTTCTTTTCTTTCTTATTTCCTTAACAAACCAAAAACATACAAATAAAGAAGACAAAACTCTCAGATAAGGACCTCACATTTTCCCCCTGGTAGAGCCTATTCTGATAGAAACAATAGTTGTATTCCCCCTGAGGTCGTAAGGGTAGGTCACGAAACTTGAGTCTCAATGCGCAATTTTTAATTTAAATGAAATATTGAAATTAAGAGTCAAGTTAGGACGTGACTCAGCTGCTCAGTAAGCCAGACATGAACGCTCTGCCATATCAGATCCGTAAGAAATTGATCCCCATAATGCCTGTCAGTCGCAGGCAGCTGATATCTATCACCAAGACAAGCCCCACGCACATCACAGTCCATGCTACCCGAGGTCTTATCTTTTATCTCCCTGAGCGTCGCGATAACAGCGACTCGTGTCACTTGGCTGGAGATAGCAAATCAAAGGCTTACAGCACTCACGTTTTGAACTTTAATAATTATAACCAAACACAAAAGATGGCTTGCATGTCCAACTTCCGTCATTCAGTAGCCGGGATACGAGACCGTAAAGTTTTATGTACCCGAATTTCCGAATTCGTCTCGACCTATTGAGTTACCCGCAACTTCTGAAATATTTCGAGAACACAGGCACAGGCTCGCTAGCATGCCCTCTTGATTCGGTGGTAGACTCTGCAAAACTCTCACATATCACGTGTTTCAAATGAACTATTTCATTTAAGAAGTTGAAGTAATGTTGTATTACTCTTGCTCGTTAAGTATGTCTAATGAAGAATTTGAATATGAAAGTAAAAGAAAGGTTTTGATAGCATGAGGCCCGTTATTCCTATGTATTTCAGAACCAGGGCCGCCATTCTGTGTTCGGCTCACGATGACGAACTCCGTTGCAATTCCCAATGAAAACTGTGTAAAATGAGTGCGCTCAAACAGTCCGATTTTTTCCTCGTCAACTCATCAAAGGAATCAAAGCATGAATAGTTAAGCCCGAACTTCCTGCATAAATTTGCTCCCGTGGAGACGAGCTGAAATGAGTGATACAAAAACGAGTTCAAACGGAACAATCAACCCTGAGAAGTCTTCCCTCCTATCCATTGAGTGCCCTCGCGCTTGCGGGTAAGGCTCGCGAGACGTCGACAATATTGCGAGTCTCACTCCCTATTGTCCAAACTCCTGTGCTCGCGGTGGTACAGTGGTTAAGGGATCGGCCTTGCATGTTGGAGGCCCGGGTTCGTATCCCGGCACTGGCGCGGCGATTTTCCCCGTTGGGTATAAGGGAGAGCTCAAGCACAATACCCCACTCAACCCAGGTGTCGGAAATGGGTACCGGCTTCAAAGGGGAACCGTCATGGTGTCCTATATATAGTGTTAGTTATAAGACATTTGAAAAACCAATGCTTAAGATCATATGTATCAGGCTTGATTGGAAATAAAGTATCCTAAGATGCCGATGTTTTTTTTTTTTTTAGGCGGAGTTTTGCTAAGCCTGTGGACAGCTGCAGGACTTGGTGACCTGCATATCGTATTGCATGTGACCCTAAAGTTACCAGGCGCGAGTTCAATGTTTTCTTAGCCGTTTCTTGGACACAAATTCATTTTTGTGTGTGTGTCTGTTTACATGTTTCTAGATGTAAGTGTTGTGCTATGTTTCTAATAAATTACTTTTGGCTCACCTTGTCCCGCTACTTTGCAATCATTTACGACGGTGTTTCAGTCGGTCTCGATGAAGCGTTTTTGTGTCTTTCATCCTTCCGTTTATCATTTATAGTGAAGGACTTCCCTGGCATTCTCTAGTGGTATTTATAGGTTTTCAGTCATCCTACCATGTATGAAATATCCCAGTGAGGGACATTTCCCTCAATGACAGAATTATCCCCTCACATGGCTATTGTCTTCCTCGTTTGGTTCGTTTATCAATTAAGAACCTTTATACTATAACGAAAATTTTAAAAATCCAGTGTATTGTAATACATTTCTTGTACCAACTTTTTTGGGAGGGAAATAAGCGGTTTTTTATTATTTTTTCTCTGCGACCTGTTAGCACTGAAATCCAACTCCGAAATAACTATAAATTTCAGTAAATAAAATAAGTATACTGGCCCACTGTTCCATCTACGTCTAAGGGCCAAAATTTTGTTGATATTTGCTACTCATAGGTGATATCCGGCCCTCGTCTCAGTAACTCCATTTTATCTCACGTACCCATGTCTGTATGATGTTGTACCATGTACCCATGTCTGTATGATGTTGTACCATGTACCCATGTCCGTATGTTGTACCATGTACCCATGTCTGTATGTTGTACCATGTACCCATGTCCGTATGTTGTACCATGTACCCATGCCCGTATGTTGTACCATGTACCAAGTCCGTGTGTTGTACCATGTTCACATGTCTGTATGTTGTACCATGTACCATGTCCGTATGTTGTCGCATGTACCCATGTCCGTATGTTGTACCATCTACCATGTCCGTATGTTGTACCATGTACCAT
>JACJUY010013561.1:2450-12724 GCA_014220935.1 Platorchestia sp. MABIK | reverse complement strand
TTGTGTACCTCGAGGTAAATTGCTCATACAAGTACATGAATGAATAGCATTTCGTCTGTTTTGCGACGTCTTAAAAAATTTATATAAACAATAAGTAAATAAATGATGTTATCACACGAGGTGAAGTGTTATCCGCAGTTAAATTTTCCATGCTTCTTAGCGAGGGTAGAAATGTATTCGGTCAGTAAAGTCAATTTCCCAGTTCTGTGACTTACAACCTAACTAAACCCACAATAATTAAAGCGGCGATGGGTTAAACTGAAGTTCAATGTTCAATTAAAATTCAAAGTTAAATCTTGTGAGCCATTCTGATAATTGCAAACATAAACTGGATCGTGTCATCACACAGCTTTAATGTTCATGCCCCTCAGGGGGATACATCTATTGTATCTATGGGAATTAGCGCTCCTAGGGGGAAAATGTGAGGGCCCGAGCTGAGAGTTTGGATTGCCTTCTTTTTGTTGAAATAAAATGTTGCTTGTTATGTTAAGGACCACCTTTTTTTCGGTACACTGCTGTCCTGCTTTTCAGCACCTACTACTTTCTTTTCCAACATTTATCTTTTCCCATGAACTTCTTTCTCAACTTACTGTTTCTATGCCCTTTCTGCATAGATTCCGCGTTCCCTTAACTCCATACTAAATGGTACCTTCCTACTTTCCTTCTTTAGATCGCATTTGTTTTGGATAGGGAGGCTTAAAATAACTAATAATCTAATCTTTAACGTTCATGATAATTGAGTTTGTGACTACTTATCGGTCAGCAGCATTATGAAAACTCCCTCCATTGCCACCGGCAGCTCAAATCTCGACCGACGCGTTTTATAACATATATTAAAGTGTTAAATTAAACAGCTGTGAGTTAGCAGCAATACTGCTTTTATCCGTATTCGGTGGTGAAATGTCCTATTTAAAAATAATAATAATGTTTTTATCATTAAACCATGAACAACTTCATCATTTGAACCTTTTAGCACGTTCCCCGCGTATTGAGGCACGTGTGTACCGGTCAGTAAATTGCACATTTACGTACCAGTGTGAATGAATGGTATTTTTTCTGTTTTGCGACCTTATTAAATAATAACGGTTATCATACAAGGTTAAATGTACATCATCTGTTTTATGATCTTATTAAATAATAACGGTTATCATACAAGGTTAAATGTACATCATCTGTTTTATGATCTTATTAAATAATAACGGTTATCATACAAGGTTAAATATTATCGTTTTACGACCTTATTAAATTATAACGGTTATCATACACAGTTAAATATTATCGTGCAGTTGTATACTTCATAATTCGGGGAAGGATAAAAATATACACGAGCTGTGAAATCGATTTCCCAGTTCTGCTATTCACAACCTGAACCAACCAACCGTTGACAAAAAAACATGCAATATCACATTGAAAAATATGACTGAAAAAGAAACTTATCCGAAACTTGCAAATGAAACCGTACCACAAAGCGGGCAAACCAAAAGCTTGTCCCGCTAGGGAGTCCCTGCGGTGTGCCCGGGACAGAACTCCCTAGACTCGTTAGCAAGTCAAATAGACTTGCACTTCCTGGCTTTTCCCGAGCTGTGGAGAAACTTGATAAGGAGTCATTATCAAATGACTCTTTATCACGTTCACTGTGATGGGTTAAACTGAAGGTCAATATTCAACTCATATTCAAAGTCAAAAGTTGTGAGCAATTTTATTAATACCAATATTAACTGGGTGCAATAAATAAAATTAATTTTAAAAGATTTTTAAAAGTTTTCAAACGACCCATCGATGGGACGTTTCGCAAGCAACGTCTTAAATTTGATTTCATATGTCTCGAAAGAATAACGAAAATGATGTTCTTATTTCGTAATACGTGTGAAAAATTGATGAACTTCCTATTTGTTTTATTTCTTTTTTTGTGCGTATGAGACATTGGTCCCCTTCTGATGCAACATGTTTAGGTTAGTTATGCTTGTGTATCATATGCTATGGGGACTGGCGCTTTCAGGGGAGATACTGTTAGGTCCCATCAGCTGTAGACAAGGCTCCGGGACTTGCATTTTTCGTGCCCGGTTAATTTCTTTCAGTTTTCATGCTTCTTCGCTGTGACATCACTAAAGTTTACTGAGGGTTTGCTTTCACTTCCATTCAGACATGCGGTTCAGCAGCAATCAAACTACAGACATCATGTCCAGACTCCGTAAAAACTTAAGCCGATGTCACCACTTGGGATTAATGTGTTGACTATGTATTGGTACATTTATGTACCACTAGGTGAATTGTTCATTTACGTACCGGTATAAACGAATAACGTTTAAACTATTTTACTATCTTTAACGGAAAATTTTCAGCATTCAGGGAAACATATTATCGTTCAGTTGTACTTTTTCACAATTCTGAGAAAGGTTAAACCTGTTTTCAAATAGTAAAGACAGTTTTTAGTGTTTTTTAACGAAAAAAAATTAGCATTCAAGGCAACACATATTCGTCCATTTGTGTTTTTCACACTTCTGAGAAAGTTCTAAACATGTATTCAAGCAGTGAAGATGGTTTTCAGTGCGAATTTTCCAACATAACCATTGACGTGTTAATAAGCGATATAAAGCCTTTGTTCAGAGTGCGTGCCATGTCAGTCAGATAATCAAAATCAATAAAGTAAATCGTGCGCTTGAAAGCGCTTTGTTTGGAATACTTCCGGAGCGGCAGCGGTCAAATGATTTCAATCAAGGCTTCATTCTCTGGTTTGTTGCACTTATCATTCTGTTGGCTTTTTTTCTAAATGGTTTTTATACTTATTGACTTTTATACATTCTGCTGACTTTTGTTTTGTCTGCATTGTTTTTATTAATTCTATTGACTTTTGTCTGCATTGATTTATAAATTTTATTAACTTTTGTCTGGAATTTTTTTTTTAAATTCCATTGACTTTTGTCTGCATTGATTTTTAAATTTTATTGACTTCTGTTTGAATTGATTTTATAAATTACATTGAATTTTATCTGTATGATTTATATAATTTTTATTGACTTTGTCTCCATTGTTTGTAGAAATTTTTTGTCTATAGTATGCACAATTTCAACAATAATTCACTTGGGTAGATACAATTCTTTTGGACACCCTGGATAAGGGAAAAAGTATATTAAATAAATTTGACACTTAAATTTTTATCACAATGCAATTCAGAGCGAATTCATCAGGATAGTTCAGTTCAGGGATGCAGGAGAAAAATTGCATGTTATCTCAGCAGCGTAATTGCCTCCATATTAGAATCAACCAAGACCACGATGATTCAACATTTTTCAAATGAATCAAATTCCGCTAGCAAGTCAAGACGGTTACTTTCACCACGACGGTGCGCGGCCTCACAGGCTTTGTCAAAAGAGCAAATTAAAGCGACTCGCCTGGCAACTTCAAAGTCTCTCTCCGCCTCAGAGAAAATTTCTTCCTCGGAGAATTCGTTTCGAGGTAATTTACATTTCCTAACTCATTTTTTTTTTATCATCCGGAATGAAAGTTTGTTCGACGTGAGTGATGTATTAACGGGAGTCGTGTTGTATTAACTGGAGCAGTCAATCGGAATACTGTGTGCGATAGTTTTTGCAACTCATTTGGTGTATGGAATGAGTACAAGTAGAATAATTTCTTATGAAGTTGTGTACAGATTAGAGTAAAGTAACCTACGGACCTGAAATTTCACACTTTATTTAGAACATTTATTGTAAAACCTAAATTTCATGGTTAAGCCAAGCGACCACTCTTATCAAAACTTCTTTAGATAAAACCCTTGGAATTATACGCTACCAAGCGCTGTTTTTGAATACTTTGGAAAACAGCTTCGCAATTTAGTGACTTTGAAACCCTTGCACTTCAATAACCAGTGTAAATTTTCGAGATTTTGCGACCGTCCTTCTGTACCTACAAATGACTCACTCCCTACACACTGAAAGGTTTGTGCATGCCAGTGGTGTGCGTAACTCGTTATCGCTACATACTGATGAAGATTTAGACATATCATTGGTATACATAGCTCGTTTTCGCTACATATGGTACCGTATGATATTCGGGGCCTAAAATATATTTGAAGGCACTTATCTAGTGGTTTCCCTGCATTAGAAAATTATTTGAACTTTCTCGCATTCTAGAAAAGACGGTCCGGTAACGGTCACTATTTGCATTGCGGCGACGGTTGCATGTGAACACTGCGACGACTTGCGACCTGTGCTGTGTTGTGTGTGTCTGTGTGTGTTGCTTTGTGTTGTGTGTGCTGCGTTGTGTGTCTTTCTGACGGTTCTCTACAGCCGCCTGTTCTGTAAGGGACCTGTTCTGAATAGCCACCTGTTCTGAATAGCCGCTTGTTCTGGATAGCAACCTGTTCTGAATAGCGACCTGTTCTGAATAGCCACCTGTTCTGAATAGCCGCTTGTTCTGAATAGCCGCTTGTTCTGAATAGCCGCTTGTTCTGAATAGCCGCCTGTCCTGAATAGCCGCCTGTTCTGAATAGCCGCCTGTTTTGAATAGCCACCTGTTCTGAACAACCATCAGTTCGACACGCTTTTCAAGTTCTTTCATTATTTCTATTGCAAGTGTGACAATCAATTTCAATTGCGAGTGTGACGATCAGTTCGAGCACGAAGTGAGTTCCAGGTCAGATCTCCGGATAGCCTCCAGCAGATGACGGTTGGCTCTCTGCATGACTGAGCGCAGTCTCACATACCGCACGTTCGCTTCTCATTTATTCAGGCATCGTTACCTACTTTATTTCTTTTGTTCGATGCGCTTGATATAAATGTACTCCTGTATACGTGGTCGAAAAACATCTCTAAAATTTATCCCAGGTGGAAAATGTGAGGTCCCGAGTTAAGAATTAAGGAGGCCTTCTTGTTGTTGACATAAAATGTTTTTTTGTTTGTTATGTTATTGATCATCTTTTTTCGGTTAACTCCTGTCCTGTTTTTCAGCACCTGCTCCTATTAGTCTCATATTCAACCACTGTCTTGTTTCATTAACTTCTTTCTCAACTTATTGTTTCTACGAACCTTGTGCATAGATTCCGCATCCCCCTTAACTCCATGCTAAATGGTGCATTCCTCCATCCTCTCATTAAACTTCTTCATTGCGGTTAAGGAGTCTTGAATTAACCTCTAACCTCATCTATTCCCTCAAATTTAATCTGCGAAATTGAGCATGTTCTAATTCTTTACGAGTTAAAACACCTACGTTTATTGTTTTTAACTGATGAAAAATTCGTTCAATTGTTGCGTCCGATTTAAAAGTCGGAAGCAAACTGGACTTGCAAAAGTCGCCTGTTGGGATCAGGTTACGATTAACAGTAAGTAACTTCACAGTAAACGCAGTTAACAGGAAGTAACTTCACAGTAAACAGGGTTAACAGGAAGTAACTTCACAGTAAACAGGGTTAACAGGGAGTAACTTTACAGTAAACAGGGTTAACAGGGAGTAACTTTACAGTAAACGCGGTTAACAGGGAGTAACTTCACAATAAACAGGGTTAACAGGGAGTAACTTCACAGTAAACGCGGTTAACAGGGAGTAACTTCACAATAAACAGGGTCAACAAGGAGTAACTTCACAGTAAACAGGGTTAACAGGGAGTAACCTCACAGTAAACAGGGTTAACAGGAAGTAACTTCACAGTAAACAGGGTTAACAGGAAGTAACTTCACAATAAACAGGGTTAACAGGGAGTAACTTCACAGTAAACGCAGTTAACAGGAAGAAACTTCACAGTAAACACGGTTAACAGGGAGTAACTTCACAGTAAACAGGGTTAACAGTGAGTAACTTCACAGTAAACACGGTTCACAGGAAGTAACTTCAAATTCACATAAATAGGATAGATATCAATAACCCCAAAACGCGATGTTATAGCGAAAATAAAAGGTCAGATTTGAAAACAGCAGCCTCAAATCAGTCTAAAACAGTTAAATACCGCTTCTTGTTTCTGCGAGTTCGGCCCATTTCACACTGAGCTAGCAAAGCAGCATCTAGCAAGCTCGCACGAGCTATATAGCAGATGGTCTGCGAGACAATTAGGTAGGAATAGCACTACTACGAGCCGTTGCCTTCACTCTGAACTCGGCATGCGGGGTGACATCCAGCATCCACCAGGAGGTGACAATGCTATTCCTACCTGCCAGTCCTGCAGACCATCTGCTAGATAGCTCATGCGAGCTAGTAAGATGCTGCTTTGCTAGCTCAGTGGGAAATGGGCCTTTGAGCTGCCTGCGTAGAATAAGTGTAGGTTAGTTCCTTGCTTCTGATGCGTTCACTGTGATCCAGTGAATGGTCTCAAACTGTATTTGATGTAATTGTAAAACCTATGAAATGCCTGTTCCTATTGTATTCCTGGGTAATTACTCTGAAATAGCTGTTCCTATTGTATTCCTGGGTAATTACTCTGAAATACCTGTTCCTATTGCATTCATGGGTAATTACTCTGAAATAGCTGTTTCTATTGTATTATTGGGTAATTACTCTGAAATAGCTGTTTCTATTGTATTCCTGGGTAATTTTTCTGAAATACCTGCTCCTATTGTATTCCTGGGTAATTACTCTGAAATAGCTGTTCTATTGTAGTCCTGGATAATTACTCTGAAATACCTGTTCCTATTGTAGTCCTGGGTAATTACTCTGAAATAGCTGTTCCTATTGTATTCCTGGGTAATTACTCCGAAATAGCTGTTCCTATTGTATTCCTGGGTAATTACTCCGAAATAGCTGTTCCTATTGTATTCCTGGGTAATTACTCTGAAATTGCTGTTCCTATTGTATTCCTGGGTAATTACTCTGAAATTGCCGTTCCTATTGTATTCCTGGATTATACTCTGAAAAACCTCGCATTTATTTCTAACAAGATCTGCTGTACCGTTTCTTTTGTTGCAGATAATTCTCACAATAACATAAAACTGACGGTGTTACCTGTCTGAATAAAATACCATGTGAAGCATGAGCTTGAAACTTTGAGTGTTTGGTTTGTCATTCACTACTGGAATTCTCACAGAAAGAAATCCTGGCTCAAATATCAAATTAATGATCTATTAACAATGAAAGTCGAACTCAAATCTCGAGCCTCTAAGCGCGACAAATGAAAGAACTCGTATGTTGCTGCAGTAAGGTCAAAGTATATTGCTGCAGTATATTGCTGCAGTATATTGCTGCAGTATATTGCTGCAGAATATTGCTGCAGAATATTGCTGCAGTATTTTGCTGCAGTATTTTGCTGCAGTATGTTGCTGCAGTAAGATCAAAGTAGTCAGTACAGAGAACGCGTTTAGTGACATTTGTTCGAAATGTCACGCGTCGCGCACTGCCTCCTGGTCAAGTGTTTAATAGAGATCCTCTTACGCAAGCGATTGCAGGCGTCGAAATTAAATACAATTTAAATACAAAATTTAATAAATGCCTTAAATATATCGACAAAAATTCGTGAGTTGCAAATCCAATTTGCAAACGCTCTCTTCGAACGAAGTTAGAGGAATTGCAATCATGTTTTTCGGGAAGTTCATATTCGTAATTGTATTATTAATACATTTTAAAAAAAGCGCGTGTTGTCAAATCCAATTTGCAAGCGTTCACTTCGACAGAGTTAGTGAATTTCATTCGTGCGCTTCATATATTCGTAACAGTATCATTAAAACTTGGTAAAAAACGAATTCGTGTGTTGCCAACCCAATTTGCAAGGGTTTACTTTGAAAGAGTTAGTGAATTACAATCAGGTTTCTCGTGCAGCATTCGTAACTGTCTCTACCAAGTAGAAAATAAATTGTATTTATTCATTCGGAATTGTATCAATAAAAGTTCGTATGTAATAAAAGTTCGTATTTATTGAATTATATGTATTTATTCGTAATTGTATCCATAATGACACGTAGAAAGGGAATCCTATTTACTCATTCGTAACTGTGTCAATGAGTGACCTTTGTACAACGTATTCGACGTCGAACTGCCTATTTAAAAACGTCGATTTTAAGCCCTTAGCGATTTCATTCATGCTTCCCACACTTCATGTTTGCGTGTTTATTCCCCCAGTGTTCACAAAATGTCATTTATTATCCGTGTTGTCATTGAAGATTGGTTTGTGATGCAGTTAACTATTGGTCATTTTACGGTTATTATGCTTAGCAAAAATTTCACAGTAAACTCTGTCGACAGAGAGGACTCGTGCATTTTGCTGGCCAATATTTACGTGTAAACGAACGACGCGGACCTGCATTTCTACGTAGTTATATTTCGTTGAATCATATTAAGTCAAATTGAAAAAAATTAAACTAAATTGAATTAAAGTAAATTAAACTAAGTCAAATAAAATCAAACTAAATGAAGTCAAATGTAGTCAGAATCAGGCAGAATCAGGAATCATTCCCATTCTGTACTCCTGAGACACTCCCGATGCAAAATTCGAAGTTGTGCAACAATCTTTTAATCGGCGTCCGACCAACCTATTTCGTCGAATGTTAATCAAGGATGTTTTTGTGGGGTCAAATAGCGTCAATTGCGTTGAATTTCATAAAAGTTAAAACTGAAGAACTGAATTGATCATTTTTCGTCGTGTTTCGTTTTTTTGTTTCTTTTTTGCTCATTTCCTAAACGCTGAATAGAATTTCTTGCTTGTTCATTTACTTATATATTTATTTTGTAACTTCTCTTTTGTTTTCCGATCATGCATTCAATATTGTTTTGTCACGTGTCACCAAGTTTTTTGTAAGAAAATGTATTATGTAATACATGTTTATAAAATGTTAATTTTTTACATTTTTTTAAATTTTCCTTGTCATTTCGACTTTTTTTCAGTTTTCTTTCCTCCATATTTGTTTTTTCCTCATGTCCTTATCGTTTCATGTCCCAGTTTCATTCATTTTACTTTCTCCTTCATATCCCATTTTTACATTTTTTTCACTTCCCTTCCCATTTTCATTTGTATCCCATTTCCATTCATTTTTAACCCTTCATTATCTCTTCTCCTCACTCCATCTTTTTCCTTCCTCCCTTCCTTCTCTCATTTCACGAACTTATAAAACTACAAAAAAAATGTATTAGGTCTAACAAAAATTAACCCTTACTGTACTATTTCAAGGGATTATCAAACTTCTCAACTAACTTCAATAATTAAATGAATTTCAATATCTCTGAACCACAAACGAACATGCTTTAATTATCTCCCACTTGTGTTTCAATAACGTCATTAATATTCCCAGAGCACAAAGTTATGTAAACAAGACTTCTACTTGTGAGAGCGAGCGAAGCTCTTTAGTTGATTGAGATCTCATCAGTCGGATCGTTTTCTGTAATCGGATGAAAATGTCGCTCATCAAGGATCATTGCTTTGTAAAGTACAACATTTTATCAGTAATCTCTTAAAGTGAAACACGTTGAAAGAGATGAAGAATTGTTCTGAAAGAAGTAAAATAGGATATTGTAAGAAACGTAAAAATGCATTGAAATTAAAAAGACGGGAAGTTATTAAAAGTCGTATAAGTAAAAAAATTGTTTTGGAAGAAATGGAAAAAAGGCATTGGAAAAACTAATAAAGTCTCAAAGAAATCAATGCATTGAATGCGATAAAAAATTGCTTTGAAAAAAAATGAAGAGATGTTGAAAAAAGTAAGAGAAAGACGTTCAAAGGAATAAAATCCCTTGCTGTGCCCTAGGTCTTGGAAAGTCGCAAGGAGACCAACCGCATTTGATGTAATACAAAGGATCATTGAAAGGCTGAGTGCATAGCGAGATAATCTGGAAAATCATTTTTTATTCATTGAACAATTAAAAAACATAGTATATAATTCCATGTTTCAATGTTCTATTCGCCTATCGAGTAGGGCACCGATTGAATCAATAGATTGTTGAACAGTCTGACAGATCGCATAATGTATCATTCAACAAATTTGATAGACCATTCAACAATCCAGTATAATATTCAACAATCTAATGGATTATTCAATAGACCATTCATCAATCAAGAAATTCTTCAGTAATTTCGTACATCAATCAATAATTCAGTTGAGCATTCAACAGTCAGGTTCTTTATTCAACACTGCTTTAAATGTTTCAACCATTGAGCAGAGCAAACAACAAACCTATATGTTTACTTTATCATTCAATAAAAAGGTAAAATACGAGTACCATACGATCTGATAGATCAGCAGATGTGGACCTGACCAGAGAAGCATACCAGGTGCAGGCCAGACAGACCAGACCCAGCATAGCAGACACAGCATACTAGTCAGACCAGAGGCAGCACACCAGTCAGACCAGAGGCAGCACAC